>APFE031578905.1:205417-223140 GCA_000404065.3 Pinus taeda
TCAACATTTTAATCTTAATTTTAGTAGTTTTTAATTTTATTTTGTTAATTTTCTATTTTTTTTAAATCTAGTTTGTTTTGAACTTTTATTTTTAATATTTCTGTTTTTTGTTTTTGTTTTTAATTTTTCTATTTTTACCTACTTAATTTTTCGTTTTTTTTTAAATGTTTTTTTTCCCCTTTTTTTAAATATTTTTTTTTACTATTTATTCATTTATAATTTTTTAGTTTCTATTCTTATCATTAATTTTTTTATTTTTATAATGTTTGTTTGTATTTTTTAATTTTTTTGTTTTGTGCTTTTTCTTGTTTTTATTTATTTATTTTGTTTTATTTTATGTTTTCATTTTTTTTTTTAAATTTTAATGTTTTTCGCGGTCATGATAAAATATTGTACGCCATTATTTCGAAATGTTGAAATTTTACTTTTGAAAAAAAATGTTTTCTCAGCGTTAACACTTTTCGTTTTGAGAGTGTTTTTTGGACAATTTTTGCGCAAAAAATTGGTTTTCACTGCCATTTTTAAAACATGTTGAAAATTTACCCAAGAAAGAAAAAGGTGTTATTCCAGTATCAACACTTTTCATTTTTTTCTAGGTTTTTTGGCCAGAGTTCTCATTTTGAGTTTATAGTTCCCATTTCAAAGTTTACATTCTTCTTTTCTCTGGCTGATAGTTGTGGAGGTAACTTTCATGTAGCTAAATAATTTGCAATAACTGCAAACCAAGGTATTTTAGTAGATATTGCAAAAATATATTCATCACAAAAGTTATCTTTCACAGGAATATCCTCATTATTATTTTGCATTCTAGAAAGAAAATCAACAGTTGTATTTTTATTTCCTAGTCTATCAAGAATAATAATTTCTAAATTTAGGCTTTCAGCAACAGCCCGTAGAGCGCACACTGAGATCTCACGCAAAGTAGTATGGGGGGATGCTAGAACCAAGTTTCCGCACCCTTGAGATGTCTGAGGGGTCGATTTAGTCAAACTGTGAATACCTTCACGCAGGTCACTTCACGCACTTTCCTGACCTATTAGGCCTTCGCACCCTGTTATACTCAACTTCGTGCAGCCCTAACCAGGGGTTGAGGAGCTGCCCGCTACTAAAGCAACGACCGATGCTATTTCCCCAAGTCACATTGTGGATCTTACTTATCTTCTTATAATAGTTAGTTATCTTCTCATAAACAGATACCTTATATTATATTTACTTATTCAGCGCATTTATATAAGTTTGTGCAATGAATAAACAGTAAACTTGCAATTCATCCCTAATATACTTCAATGCATAAAACAGGAAAAGATACACAGAAATATTGTAAAACTTCTATTTATTAATGCTTCAATAGGTTATAGACTCAACCTGCCTTGCGCACTTAGTTGCAGGGGTCTGCGCACTCAGTTGTAGACTACTAGGCCTCTACGCACTCAGATGCAGAGCCTTCTCCTACTCTACGACCCAAAGACATGACATTACACCTTAGACTCAATGCTTCCTTATTAGATCTTCCATGGATTGATTCCCCTTTTTTTACACTTAGAGCCTCACTCTATTTATACAATCCCATGGTTTGCGGACCATGGGTAAAACTCTCAAGCCGACATTATATTTACAACAGTAAGGGCAGATAACCCTATGACTCAACTACAACTTAGCGCTCCACGCCCACAAATCGCGAAGTATTTACATCGGACTTAGTCAAAACTTGGGCTTTAAGCCCCAAAACTTACCTTGGGGGTATCCCACGCCCAACAGGCCCCCAACACAAACATCGTGACTCACCCTCGAGTCACTCTATCGGTGTGGAGATCTTCGCATGGAGACCTCCTAACTCTGCTCAGATTGTTGCAAGGTCAGTAGCGCACTAAGCAGCTGCCTACTATATCTCCTATATGCATTGTTCCGAGACAACGGTGTTGGAACTTCTTCCCTGTATCTATTCCTGCATCCCCTGCATCTGCGCGAGCTTGCCTTCAATTGTTGCTATGATTACGAAGGCCTCGTCAATCCAAGGCTGAACACGTGCCTTCAAAACCGCTTCTTTGTGTCACGCTACATCTACTTACTCCTTGATCGCTTTAGCCTGTTGCATTCATGTGAGCCTCTGTGTGAGGGCCACTGTCTGTGCGGTCCCTTTGACGTTGTCATACTGTTGCTGTAGCTCACGCGCCTCTGTTTCTAACATTTGTATGTTTAGGTCCTCCTACAGAGTGGTGAGGACCTCGAATAATTATTCCAACATTTTAGTGCATTCCCTCATTGCACTGCTGATCTCCTCCATCCTCGATGTAATGGAACTGGCACGTTGTTCCCTTATCTCTAGAGGAGTTGAAGGCTATGCCTTCAACTGCAACCCTGTTATTTGAAGGTTCATCTCTATCTAAAACTTGGCCATTTCTTCTCGCGCTTCGCACACCCTTACTGCTAACCTCTAGATGCGTGCCTCTGCTAGTGCTTCTACTGGGATGGCCAACTCAGGGACCATTTGGCAGGCTTCTTCAATTACCTGTACCATCTTCCTATTCTGAGACACGACCTCATTGTGCTACAAGCTCAAATTCTCCATGTTGATCCTCTATTCACTTAACACCTGCAGTGCGCAGCTCTCCCTAGCCCGCAGTTCTATAGTAACCCCATTTTGCAGAACATAGAGCATCTCCTAAGGGAGTGCAACCATGTTAATCCCTATTCCTTTAAACGCACTGACAATAGGCTTGTTGGCCTCATTTGCTATAACAAGTGCCCCTTCTAGTAGCACTATTGTGTTGGTCATACAAGCACGCAACATTTCCTTGGTTACGGCTATTCCTACTGGGAGGCTAGTTAAGAGAGTACCAACCTGAGGAGTGCAGACATGCAACTCTTGAATTTGTGCTCGGAGGGCCCCCAACACAAATCTGATTCTCCTCTACAAATTTCTATAAGGCTTTTATGGTGACGTCACGCACCATCTCTCCTATATCGTGCAGATCCCCCTCGATAAGGGTGATCAGGTCGATAGACATGTTAGATGCTTTTACCTTCTTGTGCGACCCCATCTGCTCTCTTGGGCGTTGGCACTTCAATAGTGTTGACGTTTTCTATGGGTCTGCGCCACCCTCCTCTATCTCTGTTTCCATCTCTTGCTCCTACTTAGGCGGAGGTGACTTCCGACCCTTGCGCTTCATTTCTGCTTCGTTCTGTGCTTCTTCTGTGGCCTTCTCCTGTTCTGCTACTATCTGCGTAGCGTCCCATGCCTCCTGCACCTTTGCTGTTGTTGCTTCTTTCCTTCTCTTTTCTGCTAACTGTGCCATGCGCAATTTTTCCTCCTCCTTCTTTTTCTGCCCAACATAATTTTCCATTGCGAAGATGTCTGGAGTGTGCCATTTCAGTGGCCACGTCTCAAGTACGTCGAATATCACATCATCTATGGCCATATATGGTAGTTCGTTCCACTTCTTTGCAGGGTCCTTGCGCCCCTTGAGGTAGATGTGATGAAAGTATACTTTAAACTCTACGAAACTTTGTAGGCTATTGTAGACAGTGGGTGATAATTCTGGCTTGCGGTTAATCCCCATTCTGATGTTCATCTCCATGAACACCTAGAATATTTTACTGTCGCGGATGCAGTGCCCGTATTTAGTAGCCCACAACGAAGCGTACTTTGCAGTTCCGGGAGATCCCTTGCAATTGTGGGGAACTGGTTGTCCTCAGGTAATTCCCCAACCACTAGCACTATGGATAGCAAAAGTCATGCATAGTGGAATATTTTCCCTTGTTCCTGTGCCTTGTGGAAATCTTCCAGGAACTCCTTGCACAAGAATTCGGACCAGTTAAACTGGACCCCCTCTGTGCACTGTTCGGCAAGTGCAACCATTGGTGTGGGCACCTCATCCACATGGCACTTCCGCATGACCTTGCCTACCAGTATTTGAATTGCAACTCTAACTGCCTTGTTGTTGATACTTGAGAAAGCGTAACCCCTCTTTTTCTTCTTCAGCTTGTGCTTCTTTTTCATGCCCTTCGCAATGGACAAATCACTACTTTTACCCTCTGAAATGTCTGCGGGGTCTTCTCCTTTACATGGGAGTCAAATAATTCGATGGATCAGGTGGTCCATGATGGGGACGAGTTGCTCCAACCACAAACACCCATCATGCACCAGGTAGAGAAGCTACCTGATGATGAAGATAGTTACTCGGGCATGATGGTAATGCGGCACCCAGAGAAGGTTCAACAACCCTGCTTAGTGACCCCATGGAACCATTTGCACGTCTCCAACTCTATAACTCCTGCCGCAGTGTGTTTCTTTGGCTTCATGAGGTGCGCGGTCGCCATGTGAGGGAATTTCTCGTGGCCAGTGAGATCCTAGTCTTCGAACATTAATCTAGACACCCTTCCCAAGTGCGCTCCTTCGAAAATGATATCATCAGATAACAGCGGAGTCTACAGAGGGCTTTTACTGTTGTCCAGGTCCTTGGGAAACTTTGCCTTCCCCTTCCACGGAGGGACATATGCAGGCAGCTTGGTTAGAGGGACCGGGCCCTTAGTTTGTTCCTCCATGCCCTCATCCTTGTCCTCTTTGATTATGATATCCTCAAGGTCTTCTTCCTCCTCATTGGTTTCCAATTTAACCGCTTTCCCTTTTTCCTCCATCATTAATCTAGTTCGCAGCGGGTTTCAAGGGGACACATGCACCAGAATCATGGGTTGTTTATCTTTGTTTAGTCTCAGTGTGCATGGTGATTTAGGGATTTTCGCAACAATCCCGACACTCTCAGGCGTATCTCCTATGGTCATGGCCTACGTAGCTTCTTTGGTGGTCATCTTGCAATTTCCCTGGCTTCTTCAGATGCTGCCATCTTGTTTGTCCAGAAATATCTAAACTCTTCAATCAGGTGCTCAAAACATTCTCTCCACAAGGAAAAGAGGTCTCAGTTCGGAATACTCGGGGCATACAACAGCTCAATTCTTAAATTACCAAGTGTTGTGTGCTGGGCAGTCCTTTGTAATTTATAATGCCTTTTGAATTTGAATTTGGCTGTTGCCCCCAAATCCGGTCCATTAATGCTCCCTTGGCAACAGATTTTCCCAAATCTTGCCCATAAAACACATCTTAAATGCTCATTGCCCACTCCATTTGGTCTCAAACCAAGCATCACATCGTGAATAGTGACTATAACAATCACTTTCCAACCAACCCGCATGGCAGCGCAGCCACCCTTGCGTTGTCGTGGACCCTGTGACACTTTTCTCCTGCACGCAACCCTGACATCGCGCAACCCTTGGGCATAGTAGTTTATAGTCTCACACCGCCTTCCAACTGCCTAGAGTGCTAAGACTATGCTTCCCATGACTAGTCAGGTGGCTAGGCCACCTGTATATGGATTTAATCGACCATCCATCACTTTTCCTGGAAACAATCTGCCTTTTATTTTTATTGTCTGTGTTGTGCACTTCACCATCTGCATCGTGCCATCATCAGTGATCCCTTTAGTAATATACAGTCCAATCCAAGGCATCCCATTGATCAACTCTCCGCAGTGGTCGCCAAATTTGTCAATTTAATCATGCACACCTTGTTTTATCACCTTGGTTTTCTTATCGGGAAATTCTTTCTTTATTTCTTCCTCAAGCTTCTTGACTTTTGCTTCCACCAGAGCACTTTTTCTCCCTTGACCAAACTCTTTCTTTCATGAGTTCTTGGAGCCTAATATCACCACGTCAAATTTCTTCCTCAGATCCCAAGCGTTCTTCTTTGTTTAGCAGTGTGATCCCTTCTTCCAAGGCTCCACGAACCATCATATCTACCGGCGTTGCTATGTGCAGACTAGGAATATTATACTCTATTGGGACTACAACTTTTGCTCCATATGCTAGCCTAGAAGGCATATATCACATTAGTTGCTTGTACATTGTCCTATAAGCCCACAAAATTGCTGGTATGCGCAGGTCCCAATCACTTTGTTGTGCATTATATGCCTTGTTCAGTGCTTTGCGTACTTCGTTAAATGCTTATGCATGGGTAACCTTCTATGCACTCATTTTTTTCACCCCTTGTCGCTCCAACTCGAGGGACCCTTCGCACAATTTCCTCCCCAACATATGCTTATTGACCATGTTTCCCAACGCGAAGTCCATGTGCATCTGTGCAGGTTGTTTACCATATGCCTATACCCACTTAGACAAATGCATGCATAGACCACCCCATACATTGTATTTATCTGTTAGTCGTGTCTGAGGCTTCCCAAAACACATGCACATCATTCTCCTGCATTCGCACCAGTCCTCAAAGCTTCCTTGGTGTGTACCCTACCACCTTGCAGGTGTAGCATGAAGTACCCATTTCAAAGCCTCAAAACGTTGTTGTTCCGACACCTCCCTTTCAAATATGTTCAAGAAAGCATCTACCTCACTTAACCCATCATAAGTAGGCAGATCCCTCACTTCTGTCGATACACAATAACAACGATATTGTCATCATATTTCAGTTTAGCATGGTCACCTCCTGCAAATGGTTCTACCATCGCTCTATCTCCTCATCTGAATCCAATGTACAGGATCTTTCGCACTCCCATGAGATTTGTCCATCCATGGTGGGATTCACCCAGTCTTTCTCTCACATGATTATTTTGTAGATGCAATCCAAATCTTCGTCGCTTTCATAGTAGTGCACTGGCTCTATGTAGCGTGATCCTTCTGCAGGGTCCAAAGGTACAACTACGCGCAGAGAATTTTTCTCAAAAATCATCTTGCGCTTCTTTAGATTTATCACCCCATTCATGTTAGTGGCCCAATCTATTCCTAAGAGCATGGGATAGGGATTGATGTCATCAACAATCTCTATCACTTCAAAGTCTGCTAGCGTGCTTACTCCTTCAATATCCATGGTGATTCCCTGCAATCTCCCCATGGGTATTATCTTTTGTTGGTTCACTATTTGCAGCTGGATAGGAGACTGTTGCAGCGTAGGCCTTCCCATGCACTCCCATGTCTACTTCGGTGGAACGTTCACGTCTGACCCTAGGTCTAGAATTACTTGGTCAATCTCATATTCTACAATTTGTGTGGCCAACCTCATTTCTCTTCCTGTCCTCGTCGCATGCTTTCCAATCTTCTGGACTATGCACAGTTCTCCTGGTGCAGTCCCAACGCATCTATTAATGAGTTCCTGCAATCCCTTTACAACCTTACTATCGCATAGTAGCTTCATGCATGTTTCTAGGGACATCGTGAGCATCAATGAGTCCTTTTCTGGCTCCAATCTGTCTTTACTTCTTGAAGAGGAGGCATCATCGAAGCTCTTCCTAGCTTCCATGAATGTTTCCTTAGCGCGCTCCAAATCAAACTTTGGTTCTTTCATCAGAGCCTTGCAAACCCATGTACTATCTTTAGGTTGTTTTCCTTTATAATCTCTTGTCGTAATTCCACTTCGGAGCACAATGTTCACATTGGGGTCTTCCTCACATGGCTCAGACCTAATCATCTATAGGTTCTCAGTCGGGGGAGGTTGGAGTGCTCCCTTGTCACACATCCTAGCTATCAGTGTGGGACAATCCTCCATCTCATGATCAAACAAGGTACAATACAGACATGATGGATGTGTTTGATTTGTATAATCATGGCATAATGTCCTGGCCCCCCACAATTGTAACATATTAGCTATCTGCAACCTCTTCCAGGTCCTCCTCCACCTTGGCCTCATCCGCGCCCCTGAAATTTGGTTCATGCCACTTCTGCATTCTGGTCAAGGGGATGTGTTTCGGCCTAAACTCTATAGGTGGGAGTCCTATCCATCATCATCTCATAGCTTCTAGGTATGCTCATCATGTCCCATTGATCTACATAAATTACAGAACAACTCTTGCGAATTCTGCATGTACTTCTGCAACAGATGACAGTTTTCCATAACATGCTTTCCTCCTATTTGACAAATCACACACCACAAAGTAGGTTCCGCGCTAGTTCCTACTTGTGCCTCCAGTCTTAACGGCATCGAACCTCCTCTCGTGAGGTAATTCATGAACACTGGGCAGTGGTCCTTGTCATGTCTCCTACCCTTGCATTTTACACACCATACTTCTTCGGGCACTTTTGAGTGAGCTGTCCTATCCTGTTTCAGACTCTGCATCTCAAGGCATAAGTTTTTCAACTGTGCGTGGATCTGCTAAACTCCTAGGTCAGGATCTTGTATCGAGGTCTCATGTAGCCTCATCGTGATCTCCAAGGCGTCTGCTTAGGTTGTTAACCTCTGTTGCGACAATGCATTCCTCAAATGCGGCATTAGCGATGCCACAAACCATTCGTAGTGTTGTCCATCCATCAAAGTCATATTAGCTTCACAAATTGTGCACTTCGGTCTCTAATTCAAATCCCAAGGAGTCTCTCCTGGTAGCATTGTGATATCTTTGAATCTAATGATCGACTGCACCTCTGACTTTGGCTTGCTAAATTCTCTGTTTAGTGCAATTTGGATATCGCAATCCTCGCATTCAAATTGTCATTAGAATTCTTAATATACGAGGTCAGCACACAATCCTGTAGAGTGCTAACCAACGTTTCTTTCTTTATGATATCATCTATAACTCCTTGTGCTTCCCATACAACCCTTATCATGAACCAACATTAGTTCAGATCTTCATTTCCTACTCCCTTGAACATTGGCAACTTTATCGTGCTTGCCATATTGACTCACGATGGTGGCGGAGGTGGTAAGGGAAAAGATGGGAGTGAAGGTAGTGAAGCTGGTGGTGGTGTGGGTGGGGATGGTATGCGCGAAATCCTCTGTCTTATCAAATTGATCACACTTCTCAGTGAGACCTTCACGAGCTCTTCCTCATCCCTTTGCGGAGGTGAAATCAAGGGGCTATTCTCGGGTCCCTTACTTCCTTCATTTTTGTAGGTTTTTCCACTTCGCATAGCTCTGGACATCAAGGTAATTGCATAATCCTATTTTCACACAATAACATTTTAATCCAAGTATTCAGAGACTTTACGTACTTACCTCGTAGTCCTTTGAGAAAGTGCCGCTCTGCCTCATTATAGCTGACTGAAGTATCTACCACAAACTCAGTAATGAATCCTCCTATAATCTGATCGAGCCAGTGATCAACAATGCACACGATCTTATCCTCAGATACTTCCAATCTGCGTACCAAATATGGGGTCCACACAGTAGGATTGTCGAGTTTCCACCTTCCTTGGCTATCTGCTAGCTTCACGATCCACTCGTACGACTCAGTAGGGAAAGATGCGAAGAAAATTCCGTGGATCTTTGTGTACAGGTAGCAATCTAACTACTTTTCCTTTGATAGCCACGGATTCCTATTCTCTTGCACCACGAACTCGTTAATTCTCATGTCCAACCAACCTTCAATTTATTTCTTATTTGGATTCCAATGATATGACATTACACATCTCTATGCAAATTCTGGTCCTGGAAACAAAACGATTTGTTGGCTTGGTGGGGCCTGACCCAGGTTTAGAGTTATTTAGCCAAAAAAATCCCTATACTACTAGCCCTTTTGGCAATAGCCCACGAAGTGCGGACTGAGGTCTCACCCGAAGTAGTATGGGGGGATGCTGGAACTAAGTTTTTGCACCCTTGAGATGTCTGAGGGGTCGATTTAGTCTAACTGTGAATACCTCCATGCAGGTCACTTCGCGTACTTTCCTAACATATGAGGCCTTTGTGCCCTATTATACTCAACTTCACGTAGCCCTAACCAGGGGCTGAGGAGCTTCGCACTGTTAAAGCAACGACCGATGATATCTCCCCAAGTCACACTATGGATCTTACTTATCTTCGTATAACAGCTAGTGATATTTGCATGAATAGATACCTTATATTATATTTATTATTCAGCACATTCATATAAGTTTGCGCAACAAATAAATAGTAAACTTGCAATTCATCCCCAATATATTTCAATGCATAAAATAGGAAAAGATACACAGAAATATTGTAAAACTTCTCTTTATTAATGCTTCAATCAGTTACAAACTCAACCTACCCTGCACACTTAGTTGTAGGGGTCCACGCACTCAGCTGTGGACTACTAGGCCTTTGCGCACTCAGTTGCAGAGCCTTCTCCTACTCTACGACCCAAAGACATGAATTCACACCTTAGACTCAATGCTTCCTTATTAGATCTTCCATGGCTTGATTCCATTTTCTTTACACTTAGAGCCTCGCTCTATTTACACAATCTCATGGTCTGTGGACCATGGGTAAAACTCTCAAGCTGACATTATATTTACAACGGTAAGGGTGGACAACCTATGACTCAATTACAACTTTGCGCTCCGCACCCACAAATCATGGAGTCTTTACATTGGACTTAGTCAAAACTTGGGCTTTAAGCCCCAAAACTTGCCTTGGGGGGATCCCATGCCCAACACTTTTGTTATCCATAATGAATTAAGAAAAGTCTTTTGATAGAAATCACATAGGAGAATTTTTGCCAACTCGTTTCAAACCATCCAATGTGGTTCATCATCAGGACCAGATGAAGAGGCAGAACATGGCATATGCTTAATAGAGAGCAATGTAGAGACCATTATTTCATATAACGACTATAATAAACAACTAGTTTATGAATAATATTATTTAATTTATAATATTAATTATTAAGATCAAATAATATTAAATAAATTCTAGAAATAGGTAATAATCAAAATATATAAATAATAAAAAGAATCAAACAATCAAATTCAAACTTCGAACAAGAAGTGAAGTCAAAAAATATTTAAAAAAGGAGTCAATACCCTATTAATAAATAATTGAGTCAAGATCTTCTAATAAATAAAAATAATTAATGGAAAATAAAATAAAAAATATTCACATGTCTAAAATAACTAAATTCAAACTAAAGTAATCAAAATAAGAGGGAAAAATAAATCAGGGTCAACCATAAGATACAGGGTTGAGGCCCTCCAATCAATATAAGGAGCAAAGCAAAATCAATAAAATAAACAAAGTATAAGCTAAAATACTTAAAGGATCTAAGAAAGAACAAGACGATAAAAATAGTTAAAATAAGCAAGAAAGATCAAGACGAAAAAAATTTAATGATGAAAAAATCAATAACAAACAATATAAATAGGACACAGAAACCTACATAGATATATAAAATAGCAAAATAATTCTCAAAAAGAAACTTAAAAAACTAGGAGGACAAGAGAGGGACCCAAATTCTACTAATATTCCAACCATCATCTCTATTCAAATTATTGGGCCTTTTTTTTATTTCTATGGCCTCACTGAATTTACAATGATGGAAATGATTAACCATCACAGTGACTTGGGCATCCTCGATGCATATGTGATGCTTAGATTTTTCTACATGTTCCGCCAAAGAAGAGGAGCGTGTCCTTTCATGCCATGTTGACATAAAAAAGATCAGAAAAGATACCTAATGCTTCTCTTTGAAATGTGGCACATGCATTACATAATCCAAAGGGAACAACCCTATAGGCATATGTTCCCCATGGAAATGTAAAAGTATTTTTATCTTTATTTTTTGGTGCTATTTGGATTTGGTTATATCCACTAAAACCATCTAAAAATGAAAAATACTTCTTTCCTGCCAAGGTATCTAATACTTGATCTATAAAAGGTAGTGGAAAATGATCTTTCAAACTATACTTGTTTAATTCCCTATAGTCAATACACACTCTATATTTTCCATTTTTCTTACTAAAGGTGACACCCATTGACTCTATGATATTGGATAGTTGAAGTTCACATTAAGTAACTTTTGTAATTCCTCCTTAACAATTTCTCTTAGATTAGGATTCATCCTTCTCTGAGGTTGTCTAACTTGTTTGTCATTTTCTTGAATATAAATGTGGTGCATAAAAGTCTTAGGATCAATCTCTTTCACGTCAGTGTACTCCCATACATAAGAAGAATAGTGTTTTTGTAACATCTCTATCAATTTCGTCTTTTGAAATTATTCCAAATTATTGTTAATATTTAATGTTTTATCTAGAAAATTTTCTGATTGATAATTGCCAAACTTTTCCATAGAATGTAAAGCCATTTGGTGAGATGATAGATATTCAATATTGCATTGCTCTTGAAAAATTTGATATTGCTCACAATATGAAGAAGAATCATTATTATTCATTATATTTATCAATTGATCTTCTTCATCTAATTGTGAAATAATATAAACTGGATGCATATCATCAAATTATTCATTATCATAATCTCTCCAAATTTCACTTTCTACTTTAATTATTATTTATGGAGGAGGATACAATGTAAATTTCTTAGTGGATCTTCCATTAGAGATATACATATCACCAGATCTACAACTTATGAATGCATTAGCTGTAGCTACCGAAAGTCTACCAATGATCAATGAATGGCCTCCTAAATTATTCTTGGGAGTTAAAATCAAGAAATATATAGGATATTCCCAAGAATATAAAGAAATGGACACGTTTTCTAATACTCCTTCTAGTTTGATAACATATATGTCTACTAATTGAAATAATCTAGGAGTATATTGAAGATTAGGAAGCTTAAGTCACTCCATTGTTTGTTTACTCATGATATTGATGGCTTATCCTAGATCAATTAAAGTGTTTGAAATTTCAAAACCATTGATATGAATTTTCACAAAAGGACTACCCAGATCTAGATATTTTTGAACTATAGGTTTTGCGATCACAATATAATAATTTTTCCTACGAGTTGGATTTTTTTAACATCTTTTCTCTTTCTTCCTAGTTTTCTAATTCATATCTCCTTTAGAGTTTTTGCAAATATTGGTATTTCCTTTATAGCTTGGAGTAAAGGAAATTTGATGAAATTATTCTAAAGTTCATCTACCATATCATAGTATGGTAAAACGATTTTCCTTTCTATTCCTTTATCAATTTTGAGCCTTTCAGGAAAAGGTGGATCTTGCAAAGAAATAGAAGGTTGTTATACTAGAGGAACTATAGGACATTGCTTTATTTTCTCATCCATTCATTGTATAGGAGCATCTTCCTTTAGAGGAATATTTTCTTGATCAATATTTGCATCTTTCTCATGAACTTCATCTTCTTTAGATTTTTGGATGGTGATTATTGGCAACTTCTTTTGTAAAACCCTACCAGATCTAAGCTGAACATAATTTAGACCTAATTGGGCAATCATATAAGCTTGAAAATTTTGTCCTTCAAAATTATAAACAACTTGTTGATTTTTATTTTACAGATTTTGAAGTTGTTGGGCAGGTAGTTGATTGGTTTTTTGAGGAAATGGTAATGAAAGTTGTTGATTTGGATTTTGAAATTGAGAAGGTTGAGTTGGTTGAGGAGGCTAATATTGTGGTGGAAAAGAAGGATAAGGTTGTTGGAATTGAGGATATTGAGGATATTTTCGATAAGGATTTTTACAACCTTGTGCCCAAGATGGATTTTGAGATTGTGGGGGCCAAGGTTGCCATGGCACGGGTGCAGTCCTTGTTTTGTGGTTGTGCATATGATTGAGTATTGAAAATTTGAGTCATATTTGATTGTTGATTTTTCCATGGTCTTTTAGCAATAAAACAAAGAGATCTAGCTTGGCTTGTTCCAACTTCATCTTGAAAAACAACTCTTAGACCAGGTATCGAAGTGTATTCCTTCATATTATGCTTTTCAGCACATATGACACAAATTTCTATATTATCAAGAGGACATTCTCTTGAGGCATGTTTCTTCCTACACTTAGGACAAAAAACAGATAATGCAACATTCTTGACTTTTTGCTTGTTTTGTATCTCAAGGGTATCTAGTTTTTCACTAAGACTCCCTAGGATATTTGTTTTGAAATTATCAAGAAAATGATCTATTTTAGCTCTACTTACTGTTTCAGTTGTAGACTTATTAATTATATACATCATATTATCTATTGGAATTTTTCTAGTTCTATCCTTACCCCTTGAAATATGTTGACACAAATCATAGATTTCTCAAAATGAAAGTTGTGAAAAATATCCCTTGCACATTAAATTAAGAAGATCAATCCATTCATCTCTTATGGATTTTAACAAAAGTATTTTGGTGTTTCATAATCAAAATTATACATCTTAGCCCTTTTGATGTTGTAAGAAAATCTTTCAACTAAGTCTTCAAGGCTTTCATCCTCTTTTTGCATCATCTTAAAGACTTCATCCTTAAAGTTATGGGGCATGCAATAATCCATATATTTTTCTAAGAACAAAATTTTCATTTCTTGCCATGTTCTAATAGTATGTGTTTCTAATCCCATGAACCATTTAAGCACTCCATCTTTAAGAGTTCCTGGGAATAAATTCAATTTTTGGAGATTAAGCAAGTAGTAATATACTATACGTAAATCTTCAAACTCAATAATAAATGATCCTCATTTCTCAAACCATGGAAATTAGGAAGGATGGAGCATACAATGTTCTTCATTTTTGTTGTGGTATCTTCATCAAATATGGGAAATCCATAAGGATATGGCTCTCCCCTCCCACCTCTACCACCTCGACCTCCACCTCCAATCCTAGGTTAACCATTTACATTATGTACTTCTCCTTCTCCTTTCCATATCATTGTAGATTCTTCAGAGCTAATATAAGGTTTTTTAATAGGATTGTCTAGCTCTTCTTCTGGTTCCTCTACTAATGGTATGTTATAATAAGTTCCTTCTTCTTATTTTTCACTAGGAATCTCTAGTTATTGTCCTAGAAGTTTTGTTAGGATATTCCGACACATAGGAAATAGTTAAGTATAACTTGGTCCTAGTGTAGAGTTAGGTAAAGTGTGTTTCTTTACTATGTACTTTTGTAACTTACAATCCGACGGTCATGATATGTAGTGATCTGACGGTTCATTCTCTCCTCGGTATTACCGACACTTGATCCATGGCTTAACACCCGATTGGTCCATGATCTGTATTGAAATAGCATGGAGGGTCATTTGTAGGTTAACTATTCATGAGAGAAGCTTATGTAAAATTTCATTCTTTTATTAATAAATTGCCTCAAGTGGCCACGTTGGCTCAGGCCATGGACTATTTCCCTCTTTGAGGGTTTTAACCACGTCAAAACACTAGTATATTGATATATGATCTGTTTGTGAGCGGTTTCCTTTGGTGTTCTGTCTGAGAAACTTACCCTATAAATTCCTACATGGTATCAGAGCTATTTGAGGGTTGCGTCCGTTGGTGATCCAAATCTAAAGCCAGTAGAACTGCATCCGACTGCCATTTCATAGATCTACTGTTTTTGACTACTTTTGGGCCAAGAGGACTGCTCTATTGTGTTAGGAGCATCTGTTCCAGTGAGGAACCCCTTTTTTTCACACGAAAAGGTTTCTGGTAGCCCTAGCTACGTCATTTTTATGATCTGGAGGTATATAGTGTTTATTTGCAGTTTCTAGTTATTTTCTCTCTGTTTATTATTTCGGTTTATTTAGCTCCTTTTTTATTACCAGATCTATACCTTTCATTCTACGTATTCTCTTTGCCCCATGACTATGTGCGATCTGGGCAAATAAAAAGCAGAGAGGAAGGATTTCTCTCATGCATATGCTCTTTTCCGCTGCGCCTTAATGTGATCTCAGAAAATCAGAAACATTGAGGAAAATATTTAGTTTCTGGGTAAAGCTAACTTCAAGCTTTAAGGTTTGTTTTTTTTGTATGTCCGTGTTTGGTTTTTTTTTTTTTTTGTAGGGAAAAAAAGCTTTCTCAAGCAAGCACGTAGCCCAAAGCTTCAGTGACTAAAAAAAAAAAAAAAAAAAACCCGCTTTCTCTTTTCCAAAAATTACTAAACTTTTAGTTTACCTCACTTGGTCCAAAGTTAATTTATGAGACTAGAGGTCTTGAGTTCAAGTCTTCTTTTTATTGAGCTAATAAGTTTGGAAAGGGGGCAGATTTTTTTTTAACATCATCATTCATTTCCGCACATTCCCGCACTTTGTCGGCATTTTCATCAACTTTTCTTCAAAAAGTCATAACTTCTTCATTCAGAAGCCGTTTTCAAAGCCGTTTTTTTAACCAGCCTAATTTTTCGATATCTTTCCATTGGAACACTTAGTTTCAGCATCTATAGCTTTATTTTTTGTTAAAATGGAAAGTCCATGCCAAGTTATTCTTGACAGCACCAACTACTTCCAATGGTGGTCCTACATTGTGGATTTACTTAGAAGTAAAGGTCTCTACAGAATAGCCACAGGTTAAGAAACCAAACTGAAAGATGAAGATAAGGTAGCTAAATGGGAAAATGGGCAAGATCAAGCACGTGGGTTGATAGGGATGTCTATTTCTCCAGATCTTAGATTCCATATTGCAGAACTTGATACTCATGATGAAGCAATGAAATAGATTACTAAAGTTTTTGGAATCAAAAATGAACTTAGAGCCCATTAACTCGAAAATGAGTTGCTTACATTGGACCCCAATAATTTTTCTTGCATTGAAGATTTTTTGTCCAAGTTCAAGACCCTTAGATTTCTCTTGGAAGGTGTTAAGGTTAAGAAAGAAGATAGTAACCTTATCTATTCCATTCTTACCAAGTTGGGACCAGCCTACTCTGTGTTTGTTTCCACCTTCCATTCTACAAGAGAAGACTTCATTTCTCAAGGAAAAGACTACAAGTCTCCTTCCTTTGATTCTTTTTGTGATTCTTTAATAAGAGAACAAGAAAAACTCTTACACCTTGGTCTTCTTAATCTTGGAAACTCTTCTAAGAAAGCGTTAATTTCCCAGCAGCAACCAAATTCAAAGAATCCTAAGAAGTCGTATCCTAAAAGAAATGGTCCTAAACCAAACAAGGGTCCTAAGCAATTTCAGCCTCAAAATGAAAAATCATTTCACCAAAATGATAAGGCAAATAAAAACAAAGGGAAGAAGACTGATAGACATTGCCACTTTTGTAATCGAGATGGCCACTTAGAATCCAAATGCTTTAAGAAGATGGAAGCCTTGGAAGCAGCAATGAAAAAGCATAACATCCATTTGGAGCACTCAACTCTTCAAATTCATCTTTAGGAATGGCACTTTCTGCATGTGGTTGTCAAGCATCTTGGTCTGGCTATGCACTAAATGTATCTTCTTCCTCTCATTCTCATGAGTGGCTCATTGATTCTGGAGCTTCCTATCACATGGCCAAAAACAAAGCCATGTTTTCTTCTTTAAATGATTGTAACACCAAAAATATATATGTTGGTGATGATAGATCTGTTAGTGTTGTAGGGACTGGAACTGTTCATCTAGATAATGGTCAATTTAATGATGTATTATGTGTTCCTACCTTATCCTGCAACCTTCTATTGTATATCAGATAATTCATTCAGGTGAAGGTAAAATCGTTGAATTTTCACCTCATGATGTTGTAATTAAGGACCTAAGAGATCCCAGACAGATTTTAGCTACTGGCATTGCTGATGATTCTACAAGGTTGTATAAGTTTCACAACTTTGGGTCATCAAATCTTCCCTCAGTATTTGTTGCTCATAATGATGAAGTGAGCAAACTTTGGCATGAGCGATTTGGTCACTTAAATTATCGCTCCCTTCAGAATCTATGTAAAGAAAATATGGTGACAGGTCTTCCAATGGTATCTTGCAGAGATGGTGTTTGTTTCGGATGTCTACTCGGAAAACATCATTGGGACAGTTTTGAAAAACGTGCCTCTTGGCACGCCTCAGCCCCTCTACAACTTGTGCATAGTGATTTATGTGGTCCACTTTCAGTTGTTTCCTTCTCTGGCTACAAGTATTTCTTAACTTTCATT
>APFE031578910.1:3010-35688 GCA_000404065.3 Pinus taeda
CCCCATTTGCAAAACCTTAGCAAGTATTGTGCCTCATGAACCATTCAAGTAGAGATCCCTTGACTCTTTTTGAATTTAAGTATGGGGGTTTTACGCAGTGCATTATATTAGATATCATTTTTGGGATTCAACTGTGTTAGGTAAGTCATTCACGTATGACCATTTCCATGAGAGGTAGTCTTAACTGACTAATTTCTCATGGTTTTTGAATAGTTCACTTAGCACTCATTGCATCGGGTGCTGCTCACAGGGGTGAAGAAGTGGGATTGAAACTAGTGAAATGTGGAGAACGAATGACATAGCATCAATCATCACTTCCGGGGCTTGCACCCGGTAACCAGGACTTCCCAGGAGGTCGCCCATCCCAGATCTCCTCTGGCTCAAGCGTGCTTAATTGTGGAGTTTTTCCCCACAATCAAGCCCACTTAGCTTGCTACCCCATTTGCAAAACCTTAGCAAGTATTGCGCCTCATGAACCATTCAAGTAGAGATCCCTTGACTCTTTTTGAATTTAAGTATGGGGGTTTTACGCAGTGCATTATATTAGATATCATTTTTGGGATTCAACTGCGTTAGGTAAGTCATTCACGTATGACCATTTCCATGAGAGGTAGTCATAACTGACTAATTTCTCATGGTTTTTGAATAGCTCACTTAGCACTCATTGCATCGGGTGATGCTCACAGGGGTGAAGAAGTGGGATTGAAACTAGTGAAATGTGGAGAACAAATCACATAGCATCAATCATCACTTCCGGGGCTTGCACCCGGTAACCAGGACTTCCGAAGAGGTCACCCATCCCAGATCTCCTCTGGCTCAAGCGCGCTTAACTATGGATTTTTTCCCACAATCAAGCCCACTTAGCTTGCTACCCCATTTGCAAAACCTTAGCTGTGGAGTTTTTCCCACAATCAAATCCAAAAGAATCATGCCATCTAAAAAATGATTGAAGATAAAAAAATATTAAACACAATTCCATTCAAAGCTAGAAGATAAACATAAATCAATTACATTATGCCAAATTGGCAGACTCTATAACCTTTCCAACAAAAATTAGCTCTTAATCTTCAATGATCATCTTTCAAGTTCCAATAGAAATTATTTGATAGATTTTGAGAAAATATAAGTAGTAGATGACATCAAATAATCGAAATAAAGTAATATTAATTCATGAACAATATGATGGCTGTTTTTACAAATCTAAATTTGCATCACAACTTCACAAATTTCAGACATCACAACATATTACATGAAAATATGCAAGACATCATCTCACAATTATTCATAACTTTTGTTGTAAAATCTGCAACTTTGATGGGAAACTCTAGTGTAGTGTAGTTGATGATATTAAATATCTCCAATTTTTCCTATGAGAACATCATCTCCGAAATTGTAAAGAAACATTTTGAATTGTTTTGACACAAACAACCAACTATTTTAGTATTTTGCATTTCCCTCTGAATAGTACAGGGTTTACATCTCGTAGTGACTAAAATTTTAATTTGTATTTTAACTTCTTATATATATCATTGATTTATATTGACAATTGCAATAAACCATTGCAATAGTTGACATGATGAAGAACCCTCTACACGGTTGAAGACATTGATTATTCACACAATCCAATAAAACACCAACCACACCAACTAAAAACTACCAACAAAATTCAATTAAGAAAAACAATAACATAGAATTTTTATTTTAACATAAGTTTTGTTTTTTATTTTTTTTCAAATTTACCTTAACTACTAAACAAAAATTGATTAAAAAATAACATAATTTTTTTATTTTAACATAGGGTTAGTATTATTTATTTTACTTGATGATCACCTCTCATTGGTTTTGAATTTATGACAACTTTTACGATAAATTTGTTTCTTTCTAACAAATAGTTCTCCCTTTTTTGAAAATTTTGTAAATTATTTAATGTTGATGGGGGAGTATTGTCATCTGTGTAACAATCACAACCCTTTGATTTTAAACTAACTTTTTCTCATATTTGCTTTGTAAAGAATAACCTATTATAAGCAATAGAAAAGATTAGTACTTTTGTTATCCTCACTAATCCACACATATCTACTTTTAAGGTATCATTCATTATCTTATTTGTTAGGAAGATCATATCTTTCTTGTTCCGGTTTTTTAAGAGTAGTTAGTACATCCTTCGAGAAGACCCCATTGGAATTAAGATACAAGAATTTTATGTTATATTCCACTTCATTTAAATAGGCTAATTAATTTTGGGTATGATGTTGAGACCATCCTTTCATTACCTATTTTAGTCTGGAAATGCTTTTTGTAAATTGAGACATATAGGAGTTCAAGCATGAGAGATGTAAGTGTAAGCATCTATCCTCAACCATCTTTCTAAATTCATGTTTAGAAAACCATGAGTGCTTTAAATAAAGTGATGTGAATATTTATTTGAATTAATAAATGATCTATGAGAAATGGGGAGATGATTAGGCAATCCTTTGTGAGAAAGTTCGAGGGTTGAGAAAATCATTTGAAATGAATATAATGTTGATGAGTTTTATTGGATCTTGATTATGTCCAAATCTTCCTATGGGAGGCCAGGAAACATTTGCTTCAAGGCTAGTCGAATATTTTGTGGTGGATCAGCAAGAATTTCTCTTCTTTCTGCACCTCCTACAAAGTATTTTATCTTTCCCCAAGAAGACTTGAATTTAGGTTTTCTATCTTTTCCATATGTGTTTTGTAAGAATTTTTTTTCTTTTATGCATGCATTGTAGTTTCAATGCAATTTGCAATATCTAAGGTGTGATGTTCAGATTAGGCAGTTTAGAAGACAATCTCGGGCAAAAAGTTCTACTGTTATGTAGTGTCCCTAGATTTTGTATTTAACTTCTATAATAAATGATAGACATGACTCCAATACGAGTGAAGTAACACATTATGCTATTGTGGTATACTCTATATTGACTCCTATGCTAGTGAAATAAAATATAATGACAAATTGCTTGTAAATCCACTTGGAATAATTTATTTGCAAATGCTTTATACTCTATATTGACTCCCTTGTGAGTCAAATAAATATAATGAGATATTGTGCGAAATCCACTTTAGAATAATTTCCATGCAAATGCCTCAAGACCTATATGTTCATTATTTCAATTTCAATTTTCAGTATATTTATCATGATATTCATTTTCTTAATATTTGAGATCCTCATTTGATTCTCTACATATCTAGATTCTGTAGTTGGAATGTATAGTCTCGATATGTCATAAAAATGTAGGAAGGGGGGATATGTTCACTTTTAGAAAAGTGAAGAGGATTCCAGACATGGGATAAATTAAGTAATTGAGATAATTAAGTAGATTATACGCTGGGATCCCAAGGAACACATTGAAGCACACATATTGATAAGCAAATAATGCAAATGAAAATATCATTGTGATCATAACATTTATGCTTGCTAATTTCCTTTGGTATATAAAAGAAAAGGGAACGTAAGTTCTCAATGAATAAATTTGGTTAAAATGCCATGGGTCGAATCCATCGTCGACGACTCTTTTCATACAAAACCATTTGATGAAAATGAATATTTAACATTTATAGATATCTCAATGTAAAGTTCTTCCGACATACCAGTTCATGTTAGCTTACTAGCGATTTCCAACATGGAGGAAAAACCTTAACTATAAGTGAGCTTTAGTTTATGGTTCAATTTTTTGTTGTGTCCCATTGTCTTCATCCTATGACAATCATGAAATATATTTAGTTGTTTGTGTTTCAATGTCTTTGTATTCTGGTAATACATGCACAGAGCATGAATGAAGACTTTTAAATAATGGAATTTTCAGAGTTTCAATTCATTATATGACAATTTCTCATATGATGATATTATCTATGATCATACTATGCTTATTGTAGTTATGATATTATTTTAAATGTGCAAAGTGACAATTGTATAACTCAATTTTTCTTTATGAATGTTGAGATATGTTGATTTAAATTTTGTAATTTATTCGTGTAAAAAGGAAACATATTACTGGATAGCCTAAGGATGGCGAGTGGATTAATGTAGGTTTATAAATGAAAGCTACATATGCAAGAGAAGATAAGATATTACATCGCACGGTACATTTCATTACATGCACACTAAATGCTTATTTCTAAAACAAAATTATTAAAAGAGTTTCTAGACCTTAGTTTTTTGGCATCTATAGTTGGGTTGATGGACGTATGGACAACCCCTTTAAACATTCAAAGGAATTAAGATTGTATTTGACATCTGCCAATAAAATTGAGGTGGCACTTTTAAATCATATGTTAACCAATTTAACCTAACACATAGTAAAGAGGAAATATATGAACTCTTTTCATGAAGAAGGTGCTGAAAAATACTATATACATCATAATAATTTAATTTTGAAAATAAAAACACATATATTTTTAATATAAATTTTTATTTTTAACATTGCATTTTACAATAAATTCATAAACACCTATAATTATTATTAGCACATTAAACAATTTATATTTCAAAATATGGCAGGGACTTTGCCGATACAACATTTTATCTATATTATATATATATATATATATATAATATATATAATATATTATATATATATATATATATATATATATATATTATATATAATATATATATATATATTATATCTGTGTGTGTGTAGTTAATTAAGTTTTAAGCACTTCAAATAATACAATTGCAATTATGTCTTCATGTTTCAAGTGGTTAAATGAAATTCTTCACCATATTAAGTGTATAAACTAAATTAAAGTAAAAAAATTAAGTTTAATATGAATAAATATAATCTTATCCACTCAAGTTGAGATAGATAATAAAGTGTTCTAGTGAAAATTCTAATAATGTTTTGGTTACAAGAATGAAACTTCTTTCCCTTTTCATAAAGAAAATTCCACTCACCAATCCACTCATGCTTGTGATGCTTGTGAAGGGTGATGAAACAGTAAACTTTCATTGATTGATATAATCTTCTAAACCTAACTTTAAGCATGTTAATGCAAATATAAATGTAAATGTTCCAAGATAATGTAAATACATTTAATTAAATAATTTAAATACTATTGTTAAATATCAATGTTATTATTAAATTTGAATTTTAGCCAAATGTTGCATCTATTTCTAAAGTTTTTTGTTAATATTCAAATTCTTTGTGTTACCTTATTGAAAATCTATCAATTGACCTCCCTACTAACTTTATGGATGTTCTTATTTTTAAGAACCCTAAGTTGCACTAGAATTCTATGAAGAATAGCCACCCGATTTAAAATTAAAAACCAAAATAGCTCCATCTTAAGTAAGGATCTAACGACACATTTATTTGAGTGCAAAAACAATGTTAACCTTTTCATTGTTTAATTTGTCTCATTGAATACTATAGATTTTTAAGTAGACCTCCATTTTAATTCATATAAAAATATTTTATTCATTACCCGCTAATATTTTATTATATACAACATTAAAATAATTTTTTTTAACAATTTTTTTTACATATCCATATATATGAAGATGATATTCACATAAATTAGTCAAATTAAATATTCAAGTAATTTACTTAAATAATTTGTTATCATATTTTTTGAAAAGTATAATGCTTAAACATATTGCTCACATATTTTTTTTACTTCTAATTACTTCACATGAAATCATATTAGGTCATATGGACAACTAATTAAACATGCATAGCATATTATTTTTTATATTCTATTATAACTCACATTGCTTTTCCATTTAGAGAATATTTTATTTTTATTTTAAGAGGGACACATGTCAGCTTCAAGTTGAAGACAAGCATACTTACACATGGCCTTCACATCTAAGAAACATCTAATTTCCTTGCACTTTTTTTGGTCGTGCATAAGGGAATGTCTTTCGCCATCATAATTCACGTAAACCTCTATCTTGTATTTTAACATGGGAATATCAAGAAACCCAAAAAATCAGTTTTAACACAATGTATGGTTAATCTCTTTGAAAATTAAAAAAAATTAATAATACTTTGATAGTTCTCAAATTACCAATCTAACTTTAACAAAAATATTTAATCCAAATTTTATATAGAGAATCAATTTAAATACATTTACCCTTCATATTTTAGGTATATGTATGGAAATGAATCAATATATTTTTTAATATAAATTGGGGAAAACAATACATATATAAAATAATTATTAGTCTTAATATTATACCAACTTTATCCATCTTAACTTCATTTTTTGGAGGATCAAAGTTATGGAGCCACACAAATAATAAATCACCAATTTAAAATTACTAATTTTGTTTTATTTCATTTTTTTTTTAAATTTTTATTTTTATTTTATGCAATTTTACTGAGTCAAAATGTCTATGAAATGGTATTCAACATATCAACCACACCACACTAAACTTTTTACACAATAAACTTAACATTTAAATAAAATTACACATATTAAATTAAATAAAATAAAATAATTAAACATTATTTAAACAAAAAAAAAAAAAAAATATAACATCATGGACTTTTAAAAATATCAAAGCAAATAAAAATCTAAATTGGTAGACCCAAACTTTGCAAAAGCAACACTTCACAATTTCCAACAATGTAGGATATTTGTAGATTTTAATTCTAGTTTCAAAGGTATATAGAGTGGAGTAAAGTGTGAATTTGTATCTTTTAATATGAAAATATATTTGACATAGTAAAGCTTTGAATGTGGTATTTTTTTTATGTATATGTATGTTATATATATTTTATTTTTTTTTAAGTAGCATTTTTTTTAATATAAAAAACATAATAGATTGTATAGTGTTTGACATAAACTTGAAAGCAAGAACTTTTTCTTTGAAAATCTTCCTACTCAAAGAAATTAAGAAATATCTACTTTCTATTTGCCGGAAGAAGAATCTCTTTTGCAGTTAAAACTCTCATTAACCTCTCATGTATATTTTAACATAGAACCACACTCATAAACCTCTCATGTATATTTTAAATAGAACCACATTCAAGTATTAGTAAATCCAAAAACATAACCTCTCATGTATATTTTAACATAGAACCACACTCATAAACCTCTCATGTATATTTTAAATAGAACCACATTCAAGTATTAGTAAATCCAAAAACATAAACCTCTCACGTGTATTTTAACATAGAACGGCATTCAAGTATCTGTAAATCAAAAGGAAGTTGTTTTAACACAACCTAAGGTTAAACATTTTGAAAATATCAAAAAATGTAGTTATATTGAAATAATTAATGGTAATCACTTTTGAAAAATAAAAAATTTAATAATATTTTAATAATTCCAAAATTGACAATCGAAATTTCAGTAAAATATTTAATCTACATGTTTATTTTAAGTAAAATATTTAATCTTAATAACTCAATTCAAAGTCTCCATTACACTCATCCCTCATACTTCTGTTAAATCAAATAAAAATCAATTTACCGAAACCTATTGAGATCTCTAGAAAAATAGTCTCATGTATACAATTTGAAAATTAAAAAAAAAAATAGTTATAATCAAATAATTACAATTTTATTTTAAATAAATTATTTAATTTAAATACCTAGATTCAAAATCTTTTACCCAAACCTATTAAGATCTATAGGAAAATATGGTTCTTGAATAAAATTAAAAATGTCTATAATATTGGGACATAAACATCACCATGATCGACTGACTTGGGAATATAGTGGCCTTGGATTTGCAACAGAGTGAGGTAGACCTGACACGGAACGCGCTTGATGGGTGTTGGGAGTCTGGGCAAAGCTGGGCTAAGGGAGAGTTGAGTAATTTCTTGTGTCAGAGGGGAAATGTATGGGGCCAGGAGACAAGTAATAACAATCAAATGTCTGAATTTGTTTGTGTTGTCTCTGGAAATCGAATTACAAATTATTTTAAACTTAATTTGGATGGTGAATGACTCGGCTAGTTTTTATGCATGTCAGGTGGACTGTATATAGGTAAATTGCAAGGAAAAAGTCCCTCACGACTTGCAAGCAGGTGGTTTAACCAACACTTGATTGTTGCAATTTAGTTTGTGAGTACAAATATTGAAGTGGTTGATGATTTATATGTATGATTGTTTCTTTACCCATTATGTAATGTTTCCAGTTTTTAACACTCTAAACTAATGCATAAAATTCTTTATCATATGTAGGATAGTTAACTATTGCTGATGTAAATGTCCTAGAATGAAATCATATAGGCTTTCTGTGCTGCATCAACACTAACGCCATGGCATATTCACTTGCATTTTTCTTGATCTCAAATGGATGCTAAAGATCTGGCAGTGCTAGTACTGGCACTGTACTAATCCTTTCTTTCAATGTGTCGAAGCCTTTTTGTTGTTTGCCTCCCCAATAAAACACATGTTCCACACTTGTCAAAGCGTGTAAAAGAGCTACAATCAAAGAAAAGTTAGCAATAAACTTTCTCCAATATTGTGCTACCCTAAAGAAATTTCTAACATCTCTAGCAGTGTTAGGCTTAGGCCAGTTTACAATGACATTGACCTTAGAGGGATCTATCTTCAATTTACCACCCCCATCAATATAACCCAAATAATTGAAAGATGTTCTACCAAATTCACATTTTGACAGATTTACATAGAGATTTTCTCTTTTCAATACATCTAAAATCTGTTTTACATGCATTACATGTTAATCCCATGTTCTACTAAAAACAATAATATCATATAAATAGACTATTACAAAATCATTAATAAATGGTCTACATACATCATTCATGTTTCGCATAAACGTAGCAAGAGCATTAGTTAAGCCAAAAGGCATAACCAACCATTCATATGTCCTTGCTTCGTCTTGAAAATGGTTTTCCATACATCTTGTTCTGCAACTTTGATCTGGTGGTAGCCACTTCGCAAGTCTAATTTTGAGAAGTAAACTGCATCTTTTAATTGATCTAATAAACCATCAATACGAGGAAGAGGATAACGATTATTTATTGTGATTTTATTTAGTGCTCTAAAATCAATGCACATTCTCCTCAAACTATCTTTCTTTTGCACCAACACAATAGGTGATCAGCATGATGATGTGCTTTGTTAAATAAACCCTTTATTGAGCAACTCCTGTACCTACTTCTTTATCTCTGCATTCTCTAGAGTTGATAACCTATACATTCCAATGTTAGGTTGTGGAGCATCTTGCTGCAAATAAATCTCAGGTTCTATCTCTTGCTTGGGTGGAAACCCTTTAGACTCTTGAAACAGAATATCATAATCGGAAACAAATTTAACTAGATCTACTTTCTGTTTAGGATTACAACCTTGGAATGCATTGGATTTATCAAGATCATTTGGTTTTACAATCATAAGTAAAAATTGTTTACTTAAATTTACAATTCTTTTGATGAGTCCTAAATTTATGAGAGAGAAGTTATCTTTGAGTTTATGAGCCCTTACAATATATTCAATTCTATCCTTAGTGAGTTGATACTTATTTTTAGCTTGATAGAAGATAGCTTTTCTAAAATATAATTATCGACTTCCTAATACAGTTCCACATATGTCCAATGAGACTATGTCTAACTCAACCTCATCTACAAACATTGACCCAATAGAAAAACAAAGTTTACATTGTTTCGTAACTTGTAGCTTAGTTTTATCACACACCCAACCTAGTGGATATGGAATTTTATGCGGTTTTGTTTCTAGTCACAACTTCTTTATAATTGCTTCAGAAAACAAATTAACTTTGTGACCCACTATTAAATAAAGTATCAATCTTAGTATACTTGGAACTGACTCTAATATGAAATAGCTCATTCCTTTTCCTCTCATAACTTTCATTATCAACAGAATGTGAAGAATTACTTGTTGATGATTCAGAAGCTTTACCTTTTATACCTGTAGTTGTAACTGTTGTCTCATCACCTGAGTCTGATCCCAAGTCCTTTTGAATAGCAGCAACATTCTTTCACTCTTTACTCTTGTCTGGATGGAAATACCACAAATGTGCCTCATCGTGTCCTTCCTTCTTACAATGAGTGCATGAATGTTTATCCTTATTCACAGTGTTTGTTTTCCTCTCCTTCCATTTCAATTTCTTCATGCCTTTATTATTTCTTTCAATAGGTTTGGATGATTTCCCAACATCCAGGGTTACATTTTTACCTCTAGCCTCTAGATGAGTTGCTTGAATTGATCTATCATCTAAGCTAGTTGGGTTAAACATAAGTATAGTATGCCTCAAATAACTATGAAAACCACCTATATATTTTAACAATGTCTCTTGTGAGTCCAATGATATGCCTAATGTTAAAGCTCTCCGATAGAATTCCTGAGTATAACTCTGAACACTTTGACCTCTCAATTGACATAGTGTTTGCCAACTCATCATTGCTTGTTGCATATAAGCCAAAGGATAAAGTTCCTTTTTAATGGAAAAAACAAATTCATTTTAAGTTGAAATTATTTTAGCATGTTTTTGGAGATCTCCTTGTGTCTTGCCTTCCCACGATACAAGTGTGGTTCCTCCAAGTCAAAGGCTAGCAAGTTGGATCTTCTTCCTTTCTGTATCAACTTTCTACACCCTGCAATATACATATATTTGTCTTATCCGATTGTCAAGCTTTTTAGCATTAGTTCTCCATCATAAATTGGCAAATCAAATTTTACATCTAATTTTATCAAATAAGCCTTCTTTTTCTTCTTCTTAGAAGAACTAGTTTTATGATAAGAAGACGATGATGATGATGATGATGGTGATGATGGAGGAGATGGAGGAGGCTTTTTTCCTTTTCTTTTATGTTCTTTTTCTGGAGGGATAAAAAGAAAAGGTTCCTCTGCTCCTTTGTCTAGTTTAAGTGATGAAGTGCCTTCACCTTTTCCCTTTTTAAACTCATTATACGTCTCTTCCACCATTGCATGTATCGTCATCAAACTATCTAAGAATTGGGATTCTGACCCAAGTGGAGTTTCATCCGCCATCCTTCTTTGTGAAAAGACCCTTCCAATCTCTAGATTTTCCTCAACAAGTTCTCCTTCACCTCATCTGAGCCTCAACCTAGTAAGCATTCAAATCTCCACACAAACTTGTCAGACCATAAAAAACCTTACTACTCTGACACCACTTGATCCATTAATGAAAAGGTATTATAGACTATGTGTGAAGTTGCCTATGTTATTTAGAGCAACAGAATGAAAAGATTGTGAATAACATAAACACTTAAATAATTAAAAAACAAATTCAAACCATTAACACAATAAAATTTATTAAAGTAGTTCACTAGAATTCCTAGCTACATCTCCTTGGTCCTTTCGTTTCCAGTGCTGACCTCTCTATTTTGTCTTCAAATCGTTGTTATAGGCGTGACCTCAGAAACAGAGTCTGAAACACGAAAATGGATCTCAACACTGTGTTTAGCTCGAGTTTTTGAGTCAAATCAATTATACACTTGACCGTACTTAGCCACTATGAGCTTGAGACCCCCTGGAATGGCCCAAAACTACACTGTCCAACTTTTTCTGTGTTATGGTATTAATATACCACATATAGTTACAAATTGCGATAATCCTGAAATAATACAATTACATTAAAAACAAAGGATAAACCAACGGTCCAGCGAGCGTTGAGTTGACTGTCTGGCCTTTTCCAGGCGTTGTCTCATCAACTAATCTAGACATTCCCCACCGTTGATCTATCATGTGGGATCCAATGGCTATCATGCAATCTCGTACTCCAACTAGCACGTCAGCTAATTCTTTGAAGGAACGTTAGAAAGCGATTTCAAGATGCTACATGTCGACCACTGAGTGGAATCACGTAGATTTCTAAAAAACTATTTCCTACCTTGAAGGCATGCGATAAACCACTTACTGGTTCCCTGCCAGAACTCAAAGGAATTTAACTTATTTTTCATAAGTTCATCGCGACCGTTTTCAAGGATAACATGCTTGCATGTTTTGAAGCGATATGCGTCAAGCTCCTTTGATCAAACGATCTCTGCTCTTATTCACTCATCCCATCACCTGTGGTATAAACTAATCACAGACTGCTACATCACCTTCTGCATTGACATCATCAAGAACCTGCAACTCTTTCCCAGGTTGCCACATGTCCTGCTGACCTAGCATTAACGTTTTGGCCTCAATCTTTAATTGGCTCTAATTTCTTCATCCAAACATTGATTTACACATTGTTTGCACTGTTTGCTTCATATTATCGAGCACTTCAACATGATTCCACTTTCACCTTTATTTGAAAACTTTTGATCTCGAGGCTGTACTGAATCCATTTTGGATCACTTACATGAGCAAGGAGGATTTTATTGAAAAGAACCTCGACAATACATAAAACCATGCCATAATTAAAAGCTAGGTTTTGAAACCCATGAGTGAATAGTGTCAGTAAATCACCACCTGAGAACCTACCTATAGAAAATAAGCATAGGGTTAATATTAAACCTCTATGTTGAAATTCATAAAAAGGGGCAAAGAAGAATCACCAAGGCAGAGTATGTTACTTGTTGTGTGGTTGAAGGTCGTCATCATGCACAAACTTGAGAAGTGAATAAAATAAGATTAAGACATATAAAAAAAAAAGAACACAAAATCCCAACATGAAGAGAAAACCTATGCGGGCACGGACATAGAATTACCTACTTGGGTCAGTTTCGACTGTGCTTTTTGTTCCCAACAACCCTCATTAGAGTTGATAGTAGTATGAAACCAAAGGAAACGAAGATAATAGTATTTAAAAGTGCATTGTGAGCCGAGAATGAATGATAAATTACAACTAAATTCTACAGTCAAAATGTACCTCAATACCTAAAAACCAAGGAAAAGGGTTCCAAGCCCTTGACCCAGAAGGAACTGCAGAGCCCTAGAGGAAAGGTAGGATGACCGACTGAGGTAGAAATGGGAAGAATGGTTACCTTAACCATTAGTTCCATTTCCAACCATTAGGTTAGAACCTGATTGGATCAACTGAGGAAATCTAAACAACTACCCACTTGGCAGATCAAGAGTAATGAAAGTTGTACTAAAAGTTGTACTAAGTGGGATTGAGAAAGTTCCAAAGAGGTCTTGTCATAACCGTGGGTTTCTTCCATGGTTAAATGAGTTGTCATGGACACTTACCCATACCCTTCAAATTATGTAAAACTAAGGCTAGCACCAAAGAAGGAGAAAATATCCATGCTAGTAAATTTATTTTGAATCGAACAATGGAATAAATATGTAAATAAGCTATAGTTCGTAGGGTAAGCGGACGAGACTGATTTGTGTTGCTAATTTATGTAATGTACAATTATGATGAATAAATTTTTTTATGCGTTACTTATCTAATTTTGGTGATGTATATTACAAAGGAGAAAAATGCCAAAATGACTTTCTAGAAGCATGAGGATGGAGAAATAAATACGCCTTTCAAAATCCATAGAATGGAGCCCTGCTATAAATATCTAAGGATTGTATCTACCAATATAATGGAGTTGATTTATGTGGGTGGCCATGAAGACAATCGAGGTATGCCTTTTAAATGCATAAATAAAAGACATAATTATATTCACCTCACTTTAACGTGGACATTATTAACCATACCATACCATTGGCCAATAGAATGGCTCATCAATACCACAACCGAGAACCACCCCTCATTTCACAATCAAAACATTTTGTATATATGTATAATTTTTTTATTTAATTGTATTACATTTTTTGTCCAAAGACACTGTCCATCCAAGTATGGGATAGATGTTGTAATGTCTTGTTATATTATGTTATCTAAACATTTTGACCCAATCAAATTACATAAAAAAAATAAAATTATTGATTAAAACATTTAGACTTAGTTAAATTACATAAAAATAAAATTTAAGCAAAAAAATATAAAATTAATAAATCTTAACTTTTTATCTCTCAACCTCTCAAAAGGGATCAAATCTTTCTAGGTGCAAACCTTTCTTCAAGTTTTACACTCGAAAAGAGGTTTCAACGAGATTTTGATCCCTTTAAGTGTTTGATAATAGATCTAGCTTTTTCTATATATATATATATATATATATATATAATTTTTCATGCACAATTCTATTATTATTTTTCAATTTCTTTCTATATATATATATAATTTTATATAAATTAGTAAAAGTATTTTTTAAAATGAATAAATATATATTTTTTATATTAATAATATAAAATAGAAGTATATAATCTAAGCTAATTTTAATTTTTAATTTTAATTAGTTTATTTTTTAAATTTTATATAAAATTTTGAGTAAAACATTTTTACGACATTTTCTTTATATAAAATTGAAACAAATTAAATAAATAATTACCCATTTCCTAAACTTAAAATGTCCCCCACACAATCCTTTTCATTTAATATTAAGATTCATTCTAATATAAATTCAAATTATTGAAAAGATTACCAAAGAGTTTATTTCCTTATTTTTTAAACGGGATAGACAATATGGAAGATAGATAATATAGAAAAATCGAAGCACGGGCACTTATACTGTTGGTGTTATAATCCTTTATCCAAAAGAGACCTGAGAGAATAAAGGAACTGTCATTTTGAAAAGGGTAAGCGTGAGGAATAAGCTATAAGGTCCGGAATGGGTTCACATCAATGCAAGGAGTCCAAACCTGTGGCACATCAGAGTGGGAGTGTACATGGATTGGAAGCCTCTCGCACATTACGTGGAAAGTTACAGAGCTTGTAAGAGAGGCGACATATATTTAAATAAAGAAAAGTGAAAGGTAATGCAGCGGAAACAGTTTGAAAATGTTTACAAATAATAGTTGCCATCCACTATCAAAGTACAAAGAATGGAGGCAGTATTGGAGGGGAAGGAAGCCATTGGACGACATGACTTTTTCAAGGATTCAGTTGGTTGGACGTCCGTGCGAATTATCTGAAAATCTTATCTGATAGGAAATTCTTTCATACTGAAGACTTTACGTGTATGTATGGATTTTAGATTATGTAATTTTATTAAAAATATAATTTTTTTTCTTATAATTTTATATACACAAATGGTTTAATTAATAGAGTAGTATAATCATATTAAAATATTAATTTAATTGATAGAGCTTAAAGCTTTATAAATATAACAAAAAAATTATTAGAAGGGGAAGAATTCCTTATTAATGGACACATTTGTTTATTAATCATATATACAAAGATTATGGGTCAATTTTTAATTTGAGAGAAAAAAAGAATTACATATCTTATTGTAAAATGGACCATTTTGGTAAATTAAATTTGCATATATATTAGTTTCCCCCTCTAATTGGAATATGAACTTCATAAAATTGGAATAATCTCAAATCGCTAGGAAATTGGTTAGTGGGGACAAATATAATTTAACTTGAGAAATAAAAAGAATTACTCATCTTTTTGTAAAATGAATCATTTTGCTAAATAAAATTTGCTTTTATATCAATTTACCAATCTAATTAAAATATAAACATATTACAATTGGAATAATGTCAAATTTCTAAGAAATTGGCAGGGAGAGCAATGTCAAATACTCAAATACCTCGGAGAGTGGTACGAATATAATTTTTTAAATTTGTTGAAAATCAATACCACTTAACAAACTTTGTAACACACTACAACCTTTGATTAACATTAACACTAAGCATAAGCTCAGAATATTTTCTTAAGAATCCATCTACTCTATCAATTAGAAAAAATAAAAAATTGCTCATCCAACTTGAATTGACATTAAAAAAAAAACCTTCATAATATTTTATTTATAAAATTGTTAGATGGTAAAAATTTAATTTCATCAAATTCATTTTATCATTCAATTAACTAAACTTTAAAAACAACTTTAGTTAGACTATTAAGATTATTTTAATTTAAATTTTATTAATAAAGGGCGAATGTTATTATTAATTAAAAATTTATTAAAAACAAGACATCAACTTCAAAGTGTAGATTTTCAATGTGTAAAAGTACCAAATTTTAAATTATAATAAAATTTTAATGGTCCCATGAAAACCTGCAGGGTGTTCAGGACAGTTTTGTCACGTGAAAACCTGCAAGTCTTCATGTGAGTTTGGTCATGTGAAGGTTGTGGGTGACTCGCTGTATTGTCATCTGGAATTTTGCAGGGTGTTGGGATGGGTCAAGGCAATAATTAATAAACAAATAGAATAAAAACCGAAAAAAACAAAAGTAAACGCTTTATTTAGTGTTTTCCATTGTTAATCAAATTACGTATGCGGAATATAGAAAGCCAACAAAAGGACGAGACAGCCATCATGATCGACATGGACACAAGTCCCTTAAAGATCTCAACGATATCTTTTGTCAAATCACACCTCACTTTCTTCACACAGCTAGAGCCTTATAGAGATTGCTCAAGCCTTTATGTCAAACAATAGGAATGGTGGTCTGAGAATGGCGGTCTGAGCATGTGTCTTGCCAGAGTGAAAAGTTTAGGGATTTTAGTGTTTTGATATTTGGAAAATATAATTTTTACTCGTCTTAGTTATCTATAAGAGTTTATGAAAAGATTTTGGTATCATATTTGCGAAATCTAGATCATTGCGGTTCAACCATATTTTAGTTTTTTCTTCTGAATTTATTGTTCTGCAATATGTTGGGAATCCAGGATCATGACACTGATAGCAGGCCAAGAAAGAGACCAAGAGCCCACAAGGCTGTGGATCATGAAACTGAGGTCACAGGCTCGATTATGAAGAAAGAAGAAGAAACCCAAAGTGACCAAGAAGAAATTATGGCCTGTGATCATCTGCCATTGTCAACCCTAACGGCTAATTGCTGTGTTCAAAGCGATTCGGCCTTCATCATGACGAGCAGCACCTCTAGGCTTTCCGACCCGAATACATGTGATCTCATCATTGCCCGCAAATGCAGGTGCCATGATGCGAGAAGCCATAATGATGAGCTTGGATATTTGTTGGAAGCCTCCGATGAGGAGCTCGGAATACCCACTGAGATTCACGATGTGGGCGCTTGTGAAGTTAATGGATTGTTTAGTGATTTGCAGAACTTGGAGGCTGCTCATGCGTGGAATGGTGGCCATGAGAATTCTGTCTGTATTGAAGAAGTTGGGGATTTGGATGTCTGGGAAATAGGAGTTGGAGGACACTGTGATGTTAATGGTATTGGAGAGACATGTGAGGCAGACAACTGTTTTTTGAACTATTTGGAGCATGGTAGTCCTGTTTAACAATAGTATAACTGTTTCAAGGACTAATTTTGCATCCATTCTTAGTTTTCATATCAGAGATTCACATATGTATTTAATGTGTTCATATAATTTGGTTTCACTCATGCTCTCCTAGGGATAAAATATAGACACCATGGACAATGGTATTTGTGTTTTTTCAAAGGTTATAAACTCTGTTCCCGTTGAAAAATCGAAGTGTAACGTTTATATTATTTATTTGATCAAACCTGAGATCATAAAAGCTGACATGTCTGGCACCTGGCCTACGATCACTACCCATATCGAATTCGCATGTTTGAGTACATCGATCAGAGGGGCATCAGACTGTCTAGATATTGCAGAAATATAGGGAGAAAATTAAAGAAAACTTTATAATAACAATTTGAATGAAGACAGGCCCCAATAAAATAAAATGAATTTGCCTTTTCCAACTAGCAATTCAATACGATGCCTTTTCTTTTTGTTTATACATTCAAATTACTTTAGTAGATTGGATGTGTTATATTTCAAAATTGCATGGCCAATTTTTAGTGCTGGAGGTGAAATGCTATGTTGAGTTAGTGTATTTGGAAAAAAATACTATGTTGAGGTTTCAATGCATTTTCCTTTCGTTTGTACATTCAAATTACTTTAATAGGTTGGATGTGTTATATTTAAAAATTGGATGGCCAATTTTTAGTGCTGGAGGTGGAATGCTATGTTGAGTTAGTGTATTTGGAAAAAAGTACTATGTTGAGGTAGTGTATTTGGAAACGCCTTTTTCTTTTTGAGCAACTCGATTCTGGGTTACTGGAAAAATTTACCAGTTGCCTAACTTTCTCGGTCACTATTTACTGAGAAAATTCTCCATTATTTGGAGAAACCTGTCAGTCCTGGCAAAGTTTACTTCTTGAAAGAAATATAGGTCATCTTTATTGAAACGACATTACTGCAAAATTTATTATTATTTTTGAAATACAGGCCATAGATATTTAAACAAAATCTATCGATATTAAAATGAAAAAGTGTTACAAAACATATATACTGAAAGAATATTTATGAAAATGAAACCTACGACGTGTAGAATGTTTGGTTTGAATTTTATGGGAAGGATGGAGGGTAAGAGCCATTTGTGATGATAAAAATGGTTTCACTAGGCGTTTAGAAGCTTTGCACAAGGTTAGTAATAGGATTTTATTTGCCATGTTTTTTCCTTCAACATTGAAGTTAAAAAAGAAAAATTAAATTTATAATCTAAACGCTTGATTAATTAATGTAATTTTGTAAAGTTATAAAATTATCATTATTATCGCATGTAATAGGAAAAAATATAAAAGATTAATCATGAAGTTCAAGTAATTGGTAAATATATGTGCGAAATTATGTTAAATTTATTATCATTAAATTATAGTATTCTATTAGAATATTTTGAGACTTCTGAAACCAACATTGGAATCAAGAATTCCAAAAGAGAGGACAATATAGTTTTGACATCAAGAATTCCAAAATAGAGGACAATATAGTTTTGACATCAAGAATTCCAAAAGAGAGGACAATATAGTTTTGACATTGAAGACATGAGGGCAACATCCGATTGGCACCACATTTGTTTATCTGTAATTGACATGGCAAAGTATAATTGGACAATGTAGATAATAGTTTATTTTCAATTTTTTTGTTTTATCTTATTTCAGATTTCAATTTTTCCCGTTATTCTGAATTCACAATTTTTGGTTGAATTTTACTTATTTATTTTTTTCAAAAAATTCCTTTTTTCCCATGAAAAAGGAGATTACAAAATACATAGATCAGTATCTTTAAAATTTCATACAGTTTGTTGTTCAATGATTCTCTAAAAATTAGGGATTCACATCTTACAACTTTCAAAAACTACTCTATTCTGCCTTTTATTTCTCCATCCTTTCTTATTTATAATATAGAGTTCCACCTAACTACAAAGAAAAAAATATATGTAAGTGAAATATATAAAGTCTCACATAGAATTTATAAGCCCATTTATTTATCCTAAGTCTACATGCAATATCTCTTCAAACATATACTGAAATTATATTCCTTTTAAGAATAGTTAATGCTCCCATCATTAGTCAAAAAGTCCTGTGCATAAGCTCCCAAATAAAACCTCCTAGAATCCTTGCCAATGTCTCTCTTGGATGGAAGATCCACAACTTGATTTTTCTCCCTATATGTGCCCAAAAGGTATAGCCTCCTATTTATTAAAAATCTTATATAGCCTAGGTTTTCAGCTAGTGAGGAAACAAGTTGCTTGTTCCAGGGAGTGAAGAAGAACACAAAGCACCCAAGGTGAAGCAAAGGTGTGTGTTGAGTGCCCAACAAAGAAACAACCCTCTCAACCCTCTCGGTAACGAAGTTTTGCCCTTGTGTTTGACGATGAATTGAAGACTATGCTTAGTATTGCATTCAAGTAGAGTTAGATGCCAACAACAAGCACATGGTGATAAGAAACACCCAGCAAAATGGAACAAAATATTGTACATAAAGTGATACCAATTCTCAGAGAGATCATGCCGCAGAACAAACGATTGTGGTCAACAGTCTAAGACATATTGTGGCTTAATATCGATCAAAGGTTTTTAGAATGGTGCATGAATTGATGAGAAAAATAAACAAAAGAGCAGAGCCAAAAACACAAAATTTGGAGCCAATTTCTTTTCTGGGGAGAATTAATACATGCACAAATAATGGGATGAAATTAATTGAGAACAAAGTAATGAACAAAAGAAATTAATTGATCACTCACAATGACAAACACAACAAATTAATTGATCACTTACAACAAATCATTTATATGCTCATTTATTTATAGAAAATTTAGAAATTTACTACTTTCCAATCTTACTAGCCCTTCCTAAAGGAGTTGGCTCTCATACCAAAAATAAAAATAGAAGAGAAGGCATGCTACATGAATTACTCAGAAATCAATCCATATGTTCCCTTCAAAGCCAAATTATAATCTACATAAAAAATCTTATGGGATCTAACATATTCCAAACAAGGAGAATATTGTTGAGGAAATCTCTCAACAAAACTCCAACAACCTAATTCTACCTATATACTATTGTAAGCATTATTGCATGTAAATCATGGCTCGGGGGAGGTAGATGATAAGAAATGGAGTCTTAGATTTAGTAATACAGAAATTCCATTGGATAAATACAGAAATAATATAGCATAGTGTGATCATTTTATGTTTTGATTTAAGTCCCTAAAAGTTACAATCTCAGCAAAAGTGATAAAAAATTATATATATGGCTAAATAATAGCAATTTCCCCTAAAGGTGCAAAGGCACACTAAGGGAATAGAAGATTTAAGAAGATCACCTCACCACTAATAAAGCCCACTACTAAACACATGCACAAAAGCATCTTTTCAGGTATGTTAAGTTGTATACGTAGGTTCACTATACAAAAAGAGCGTGTACATGTTGTTCACTATACAAAAGGAGCGTGTATGTATGCACACGTTTTTACAAGAGGAAAGGTGCGTATGGGATGAAAAATTAAGGAAATTAAGGTGAAAGAATACCAAGCGTCAATACCATGGTATTAGCCCACAATATTGAGTGGAGTAACAATTATTTGATCCTGTCTAAGAATACCATAGGTTCTAAGTGTTGTTTTGGTCCGAGGTATCGAGAAAGGCTAAAACTATATAAGGAGGAGAAGATCCAAGGGCTAACTGCACAAGTAATGAATATCTTATGAAGTGTTAGATCAAAAGAAAGCATGCATGTTATGGGTTTCTCATGCTTTGCTTCATCTGGAATAAGTATGCACCTAAGTGGTTGATGATGGACGAAATCTAATAATGGATCACGTTCATAATGACTTATTTTTATGAGATCTAAAAATGGATAGGCTAGATCTTAGTGCTATTTTTTTTGTTTTAAATGCTACGATATGGGTATATCCGAAGAGTCGAATAGCTACGAAGTTATAAGTTTTTATCTTCATATTTGTATGTTGATTCACCTTGGTAAAGGCGCATATGCATGTTGGTTCGAAGTTTCCATGTAACATATGCAAAGAAAATCCTGTTATTTAGAAATGACTAATCTATCTTATAAGTGCTGCTGGTTTACTACTGTCTTTCAATGTTGTCTTCTTAGATATAAAAGTAGAACTGAATGCATAAGGAGATTGATTATGATTGATTGATTGATCGATTAAGTGAGAAGGTTCATATTTTCTCCTCACTCTCTAGATCTACGTAATTTCACGGTAGATGTTAAAAATATTACTCGTTGGTACATATTTGATTCAAAAGTTTTATGTTTCAGTAGTTTTGGAGGTATCAACATGTTTGGTTAAAGGAAGTAGTGTATACACACAGGTTCAGTTCATTAAAGTAGCATATGCATTCTGATGTATGATTCTTAAGGTTAAAGTAGCATATGCATTCAGATGTATGATTCTTAAGGTTGCAGCTGGTTCTAAATGTTGATGTAGGTTTCTAGGTTCAGTAGAGTGTTCAGGTGACAATGATCTCACTATTCATATTGACTAATTGTTGGTTGATGCAATTATTATTAGTTTCAAATTTTTGAATGGGTCTAGTATGAAAATTTGATGAAAATAGGCCTTCATATTGTGATTTTGTGTACTAGGAGCATCGAGTCAGAAAATTTACGAAACTTAGTTCCTGGATGAAGAGAAAAGGTCATAGCCTTCTGCAGGTCAGCACCTATGTACTAGTAATCATAGCAGCTAGTACAAGAGCTAGGGGGTTGTAGCTCCCTTCGAGTAAATTTTTTAGAACAAGAGAAGGTTGTAGCCTTCTGCAGGTGGGTGCCTGCGTACTTGGATGAGTCTACACTAGTACAAGATTGCAAACAGATTATTTTTTATATTAAATTAAAACAAAGACAACAAGAGCAGGTGTTTTTTCTCCTGCATTGGGTTTCCACCTTAAATCTTGGTGTTCATGTGTGTTTATTATGTGGGATGGTTTATTATGTTATTACTGTACATGGTTACTATTTAATGTTTAATAAAGTATTGATGCATTGATTTAAAGATCAACGTATCATGAATTAACTCAATCATTGGGTCACTATATATACGTTGGTTTCCTTAATAACAGTTGCATGCACATGTGAGTTACATTCACTAAAGTAGCCTACATAAATCCGATAATGAAATGGAAAAAGTTGTTGATTTGTAAATATTGATTCACCCACCCTCAGTATCATTCCCAACGATTGGTATCAGAGTGGGTCCTTCGGAAGAAGCTTGATTGCTTGAAGGAGATCTGTAGAAACAATGGGAAATAAGTTAAAGAAGAAAGCACCTCAGAAGAAGAAGACACCCCAAAGGAATACTAACAACAGGAGAGACAATTGGCTATTATGCGGAAGCAACTCTTCAGATTCAGAATCACCTCCAAACGAATATGAATAAGCAAATGAATTATCAGGTATGAATTTGTTGTCCTCTCGTGATACATTTCTCTTTTCATTTGAAGATAATGAAAGTGTGTGTGAAGCAACTCAATTTTCTCTTATGGGTGAAAGAGAAGGAAATAAAACAGATGTAGAATTTAAAAATCTCACATACACAATTGGAGATCAAAAATATCTAATTGATAAAAGGGAATGGCCTATAAAGAAGAAGTTACGAGGTTAAAAGCTCAGTTGGAGGAAGGAAACAAAATAAAGAAGAATTACAAAGAAAAGGAAGATCAAAGTCAAAGGCTATAGGATGAAGTGACATCATTGACAAATGAAGTGAATGAAAAGGACACAAAAACCAAGGAACTTATAGAAAGAACGAGTTACTATGAAGGTCTTGAAGCTGTGGTCATTTCTCTAAAAGAAGATCTTAAAAATTCAAATAAGCAGAATGAAGAACTACATCAAGATTTGAAGAACAAGAAAATGAAGCTCTCAAATTAAGGAAACAAGTGGAAGAAGGAAGAAAAGTTAAAGAAATCATGAAAAAGCAGTTTCTTAAAAAGGAAGAGAAATATCAGGTTGGGGTAAATATCGTAAAAGGTAAATTAGAAAAAATGGATAAACTGTTACGATTTCAAGATAATATTAAGATTTTGGATAATATTTTTAGTAGCCAAAGGTAGCCTACCATCAAATCTGGTCCTGGTTTTCGTGAAACTTTTAAAGGTGAATCTAGGTCACAAACAGTTGCAAGGACCTCTAGTGAAAACTCTAAAATGATCAACAAGGAGATAAGAGGTCAACCCCATCAACAACCAAGGAAAGAAAGTCTTAAATGAAAATCATTTAGTCCTAACAATGGAAGTGTTAATTGATTCCTTCCTTTGATAAATAATGTTGAATGTTTTACATGTCATAATTTTGGACATGTTGCAACAAGATGTAGAAGTAGAATGGTTAAAGCTAGTAACCGTCACACAGAAAGATCATGAACTTCAAGGTACTTTAAGGGATATTATTTTTCTTGCAATGGGTTTGGTCACAAAATCCTTTATTTTTTTAGAAGGAATATGACACATATAAGATGTTATGTTTGTAACAAGTTTGGGCATATAGCAAAAGAATGCAGGAGAAAATTTTGGGCAACATACCAAAAGGAGAAAACATCATCACACTCCAAGGTATGGAAGAAGAAGGAATTACAGTCAGAAACATATGGCATAACTCAGTACACAGATAGAATAAATTGAGGAGGAAATGGAAGTATCAAATTTCAGTGTTCTAAATCTCATATATAGTTATCATTAATACAAGTCACATATATACACAAGTTAGAAGCTGCAGAGTCACATAAATGTTGATTTGATGTAGAAGTAGTAAGACAAACTCAGGAAAAGGGGTTTAATATGGTTTATTCAATTATATTTTTTGTTCTAATTGATGGTGATTACATTCTGTTGATGATATGTAGAAGTGATTTTGACCCTCATAAGTTGTTGATGACTTGATGTATAACTAGTTGATGATGATGCCTTGATGATCCTTACTAATATATGCAATGGCCAGATCTGGCAGTGAACAATTGGCACAGGTTCAAGGGGAGAATATGCTATGCTCCTAATAATGCATTGTTGGCATTATGTTTAGAAGTCTTTGGTACTTATGTTGTTGAAGTTTTTAAATGATACATCATGATATGTTGTAGTCATGAGTTGCCTATGATGAAATCTCAAATGATACTTATATTGCTTGAGCCACATATTTGTTATTCATATCAGATTTATGGATGATTGTGGATGACCCTTTTGATGATTCATATAGTACATGGGGCATCTTTCTCACATGGTGATCTTCACAAGGACAAGGAGAAGAACAAAGCTTGAGTACACAGCTTCATTATTTGAGAAGTTTCATTTATTTTATGTTATTGTCATCATGACTTCAAAGATGCATAAACTTCATATGGTGCAGTTATGGATGAGAATTACTATAGTTCTTGGCTCTCAGATGATTGAGGATTGTTGTTGTCAATGGTATCTGAAAAGCTTGACAAATGCCTATGAGCTCATGGTTTTCTAGATACATATTTCTATCTCTTTGATGGATACACATTATGCTAGATACATGGATGATTACTTAAGTTGCATATTGATAAATATTGTTGGCTGGCGAAGAGAATGGTGTTATTGTAGGTCTCATGAAGGCATAGCTATTTGAAGACATGGATATTCAGAGACATGGCTTATTTTATGAGGATAGGTTTGACATTCACTTATGTTGATTATCATGGTTGATGATTATTAGATGTGGGATGTTCCCTAGTGATGATACATGGTTCATATATTGAGGATTCTTGTGGAAAGATCATGTAGCTCTTATGATGATGTTATGATCATAGATGATGACTATGGTGTTTTCACATACATATGATGTAATGTGAATGATTTTGTGTTACTTCTTGGAGATATGACATATGCTTAGTTGATTCATGGAAGGCTATGATAATACTCTTTCTACTAAGGAAACATAGCAAGTTGATCTTTATGAGATCAATAGGATGAGTTGATATCTATATGTGGCATACTTTTTCACAGGTTGATGATATTTACATTGCCATATATTGAAAACTCTTGATGGAGATATACACATTACTAGTTGGGATGCTGCTGATAGATACTTATGGTGCAGATCATATATGGTGTATGATAGTTGCTGATGACTATTGTAGTCTTGCTTAGAGCTTTGGTCTTTGCTATAAATTTAATGTATATAATTTGATGTAAAGGTCATATAAAGACCTATGATGTAATAATTGTCATATTTTAGTCATGTAGAAACAATTGGTATATCCCCACCTAATTGGGCGGATGAGTCAAATTTGGTGTATCCCCACTTGGTGGGGTGATTGATGTATGTATGATTCATTGGTGATATGAAGGTTATATTCACATGAATGAGTTATAGATACATGTTATTCTTTTCAAAATATTTTTGCATATTATGCATGTGCTCATGAGGGAGCATGGATAGTTTAGTGCATCTCAACATGTACAAAGGGGGAGTTTAATCAGAGAATTCATCATGTGCCTACGGGGACCATGATCAATGTTCATATTCAATTGTTCAAATATGGAAGTCTTCATTTAAAATTGGTCATTCATCCTTTTTTCCTTGATGTCAAAGGGGGAGAGTAGTTTGTTGTTTGAAGAGTTGTGTTTGGAGAGTAAATTGATGTTTAGAACAACTTGTTGTTATTTACAGGTTGTGGTGACCAGATATCAAAGTAGTTTCCATCAAGTCCAAAGGGGATGATTGTTGGCATTATGATGCATGTCTTGTACTTGATGGAAACCCACCTATAGCAGAACAAATATATGGAAACTAGATGAATCTACAGGACAGATCAGAGGTGACAAAATTATGGAACGTAGATGAATCTAGAGGTCAAAGGTGAAAAAATGATGGAAGAGAATAATAGTAAAAGGTTTGATACAGGGATATTGTTAGTGTGTGTTGTCCTCGATTTTTTATGAATGAACTAATTGATAAAAGTATAAACATGATGTGACATAATGCATGGAAGTTATGTTTACAGATGTGAGAAAATTCAGGGAAGTACATAGAAATCAGTTTAGGAGTGATGTATGATGGAAAATCACATTATAACAGGTCAATTCAAAGGTAAACAAGATGTTGTAATAAAGGGCTACAGATCAGAATCAAGAAGTTGAAGAAAATGAATCTTTTCATGTATGTTAAGTTGTATACGCGGGTTCACTATACAAAAATAGCATATACACATAGGTTCACTATACAAAAATAGCGTATACACATAGGTTCACTATACAAAAATAGCGTATACACATAGGTTCACTATACAAAAAGAACGTGTACGTATGCATGCACTTTCACAAGAGGAAAAGCACATATGGGATGAAAAATTAAGGAAATTAAAGTGAAAGAATACTAAGCGTCAATACCACGGTATTAGCCCATAACATTGAGCGGAGTAATAATTATTTGATCTTGTCTAATAATACCACAAGTTCTAAGTTTTGTTTTGGTTCTAGGTATACACATGTTTGGTTGAAGGAAGTAGCGTATACATGCATGTTGGGTTCACTAAAGTAGCATATGCATCCTGATGTATGATTCTTGAGGTTTCATATGGTTTTGAATGATGATGCATGTTTCTGAGTTCAACACAATGTTCGAGTGACAGTGATCTCACTGTTTAGATTAACTAATTGTTGGTTGATGTAGTTATTATTAGTTTCAAAGTTTCTAATGGGTCGAGTGTGAAAATTTGGTGAAATCAGGTCTTCATATTGTGTTGTTGTGTATTGGGAGCATCGAGTCTAAAAATTTATGAAACGTCGTACGTGGAGGAAGATAGAATGTTGTAGCCTTATGTAGGCTGGCACCTACATATTAGTAAACATGTCAGCTAGTACAAGAGCTAGGGGGTTGTAGCTCCCTTCCAGTAGAAGCTGGAGAATGAGACAAGGTTGTAGCCTTTTGCAGGTGGGTGCTTGCGTACTGGTATGAGTATTCACTAGTACAAGATTGTAAATAGATTATTCTTTATATTAAAACAAGACAAAGACAACAACATCAAGTGGTTTATCTCCGGCACTCGGTTTCCACCTTAAATCTTGGTGCTCATGTGTGTTGCTTATGTGTGATGTTTTATTCTCTTATTGTTGCACATAGTTACTATTTAATGTTTAATAAAGTATTAATGCATTGATTAAAAGATCAACATATGATGAATTAACTAAATCATAAGTTCGTTGGATATATGCAGGTTGCCTTAAGAACAGTTGTGTGCACAGGCGAGTTCCCTTCACTAAAGTAGCATATATAAATCTAATTATGAAATGGAAAAAGTTATTGATTTGTAAATACTACTTCACGCACCCCTCTTAGTATTATTCTAAAATGAGTGAGGTAATTGATAAGAAATGGAATGTGAGATTCAGTCATACAGAAATTTCATTGGATAAATACGAAAATAATGTGGCACAATGTAACCATTTTATGTTTTGATTTAAGTCCCTAAAAGTTACAATCTCATCAAAAATTATAAAAAATTATACATATGGCTGAATACTAGAAATTTACGCTAAAGTTGCAAAGGTACACCCAAGGAATATAACATTTGAGAAGATCACCTCATCACTAGCAAATCCCACTGCTAAATGCATGCACAAAAGGTTTACCAGACTCTCAAAATCAGGCATTGTTAATCGTTTCTTTGGGTGGAGCTAAATTTCTTCTAGAAAATAATATGTAGATGGAATATATCTAAAGCTACTCAGAGATGTTAGTAAGGAACATATAAATACTTAATAAAGACTCCACGTCTCTCAGAAACATTGTTGGCTTGGGCAAAGACTGCTCATCCCAACCAATTGTAGAGCCTCATTTATTTTTGCCTCCCTCCAATTAAAATCTAACATGTCAGATGGGTCAGGAATGTTCACATGTATATGGACCTGGTTATTTGTTTAAAATAAAATTGAAGGTCAGTATTTAGGATAGAGAGGCTGATGAGAAGATTTAGGTTGTTTTTGGGACTGAGGAAGAAAATGTGTTTTTACTAATCAAAAGTACATTGTAATCAATTATTTTTGTATAGTCTAGTGTTGGAGCAAGAGGAATGGGAACGAAAATAGGGGAGGTAGCATTGGGGAAGAGGCAAGCTCCTCCAGAGGTAGGAAGAGGGACACTCTTCCAGAAAACCAATCCAAATTCATCAATCAAAAACACATATAAGCCAAATGTTCAACAACCAATACCTCGTGTGTGAGCACCAAACGAATCACCTATTCCTTCCCTAATTAGATGGATATATAATGCATTCGTTGAATATTTTATCAACAAAGGTCCGCACATATCTTTGTGATTCTCTCTTTGGAACTTTATTTTCTTTCATTCCTCCCTAGTTCTTTTGTATCTAATATAGTTATTTTGCAAGGTGGAATTAATAGATATTGGAACAATACACATAATTACAAGCATGCGTGTTGAAGTCAGATGGTATTAGATCAAATTGATAGAATTTCAAGAAAAAGATAACAACCAATGAAATACACTAGTGATTGAAATGTTACTAAACTGAGAGGGGGGTGAATCAGTTTAGTACATTCATGGACATTAATTTTATTTTCTTTAAATGCATTAATTGAACCATTAAATGAGAAAATTGACATATAATGACCAACAAATTTAATATGCAAACAAAAAGTAACAAATCAACCAAAAACATGACATAAACACATAATAGCAACACATATGGACACCAGATATAAATGGAAACCCATAAATGGAGATAAACACAACTTTGTTATTGTTGTGATGCAAAGGCAAGATCTTATTCCCTTATTACATGTAATCTTTTGTAGGCTCCAACTTACAAGAAGTTGCTACCTCAATTTTCTGCAAGTTGCAACATGTAAGGAAGCTCCAACTCCCATATGTTTTTTGTAGGCTACAACACATAGGAGGCTCCAACCTCAATAGGCCCCAACCTGATATTTTTCAAGCCACTACATAAAGGAGACTATCATCTTGTGATGCAAACATCAAACAACAATGTGCTCGATTACCTGACCATCTATTATGTATATCTCCATCTTCATCACTGCCCCCTTTTCCATTCAAATTTGCTTCACATAAGCTTCATATGTGTCAGGTGGCTAATGCATAAAACCTCAATCATCTCTCACACATTCCCTTACTCTCTAACCCATCTTCCACTCAAAATCACATATTTTAAAAAGATATTTTGTTTATTGTTTGTATTTCAAATAATAGTATTTTGTTGGTTGTATGTAACACTCCATTGCTATCATGCCAGACCAAAGCTAAGGTTGAGTTGTAACAGAAAATCTACGACTAAGGTGTAAAAATGAGAGAAAATATTTGATTACCAAATAAATAAAGATAATTAAAATGCTTGGAAAATGAGACACCAAGAGAGGAGATTCTTGCCAAATGAAATCGCATTGGTGAATGAGAATGGATAATTCTTTCATGATAAGACTTCTAGATCAAATTCTAGATAAGAATAATGGAATGGGAGATAAATATCCACTAAGTTTCTCAGTGGGAGAAAGATGCTAAGTTAAGAAAAACATAAAAGCCTTGCAGGAGAGAAAGGTGAGCTTTTATGGGAAAAGCCTAGGCAAGTGGATAAAAAGACCCACAAAAGAGAGATGTCGCTAAAGGAAACCATATCATCAAAGAGGGCATTAAATACCCGTTGAAGAGATCAATAAGAGGCAATTGATCAATTGGCAAGAAATCTGAACTCGGGGGTGAACTAGAGGAAGTCAATTCTAGGATGGGTGGTGGTGCTCGATTTTCCAAGTGACATTCTTTTAGCTGATCTAATTTGATGTAATTACATATGATGTTTTGTATGTTGGATCCTTACTCTTTATGTTGTCAAATATTTAAGCATATGAGTATAATTGCATGTGATATCCTTATTTATAAGATGATTGAACAGTTATAAATGTGACAACTACTAAATATAAATTTAATCCAACTTAAATTTAGTGATTGGAGCATAGTAGGTGGTTTTTAATATTGTGTCAAGGAGGTATGTGACAAATGGTATCAGACATTAGGTTCAAATATTGTAGCCTATGAGCTAACCCACATCTGTAATATATGAATGAGTTGTAGGTCCTAAACTAGGTCCTAAGCAAATAAGAGGTTTCACTAAAGGGTTCGGTCATAAAATTGCTATAAGAAAAATATTCCAATGAGTTCTAGAGTAGTTCCCTAAGGCATTAGAATCCGTAAAGGTTGAAACTATATCTTAAGATGATTTACCGGAGGAGTAATTTGAAATGGAAGGTATTTTCTAACTAAGGATATTTCATTTATGGATTTTGAAATAGATAAAGTTTGATATTTTAATGAAAAGTGAAATCTCCTATATTTCTTAACAAACATGTAACTATTCGTGTTTTCAGTTGCACAAAGGGATCACCTGAAAACAAAAGTAGTTTGAAACCCTAATTCAAATCACTAGATACTGAAGAAAGAAGGGTAGAATCAATTTTGAATTTACATGCCTTAGTGAGTTTTTCAAGCAATATTTATATGAAATTTTTATTCTTAAAATTTCTAATGATTTTGTAGTTGTAAATAATTCATGGTGGTAAAATAGATTGTGGATTTCTTTTCTATAGTTATAAGTAAGTATTATAGCTCTGCTTCGATGATCTAATTATTTAGTTAGATAGTATGAGTAATGAAATATGTCGTAATTGTGAATCAAAACATAAGGGAGAGGAATATTCATATACTGTTGTGAAGTATGCATGAAGAGATTAAAACTTAAGAGACACGTTATCGGATATTTATCATTTGTCACAAAATTAGAATGGCCACATGTACATATAATCAGAGAAGTGTTTGCACTCTAAGGTTGCAGTATTGGATGCTTTTTGTATCTCTCCAACTTGTTAGAAACTGTCAGAAAAGAAGGGATACACTGAGACAATGACTGATGAAGAAGAATGATTGTGCATTTGAAAGAAAAAATGTTATCACAAACAAGATCTTTATGTGTTATCGATACAATTCTATAACTATGATATGAAGATAATTCTTACCTACCTCTTTAATTTAAAGAACATAAAAGACATTATATATAACCTATAAAATATATAAGTCATAATTTTGATACGAAAAACTTGTGTGATGAAAACAAATTGAGCATGAACCCAAATCGAAATCCTATGAAACAAAACAAGGAGCAGCCTCAAGGTTACAATACAGCTCAAGTAGATGAATAGGCTTCACATTTTTGTTTAGAAAGCTTGATTGGATAATGTTTTCTTGGTTCAAGCAGTCACTTAGAACTGCATTCAACAACAACCTAGCTCTGGAATTCTCTACAGCTTCTTCAATGAAGAGTGTTAACAAGTAAAAGGTGATTTACAATCTGAATGGCACATGTATTCCATTGGTATATTTTCTTGCATCTGCAAGGCCTTAAACATAATTGGTAAATTAATCCTTTGAATATCGAAATTTACTTCAAGTGATTTTTTATGAAGATCATACTTACAAATGTGGTTGAAGTAGGCTATATGGGAACAGTTAAATTTCCAGCATATAGAATTGCTCATAATGTTTCACATATGTACACCTTATAGTTATTGGCAGGCGTGTCTAAACAATTCAGATTTGGAAATCTTGAAAATAGTATATATATGATATATATAGGACAAAATTACATTATGTTATATCGTGGGTGACAAGTTCTAGCTCCCTACAATGTGATCTGAAATATAACGAAGAATTGATGAAAGTCAACCTCAAATTCATTTCCCTCTGTGGCGCTGGATTACTCCCTCGATGGTCGATTGAATCAGAGTGGTGTCCTGTCATATAGCTATGAAGATTTACAAAGCCTGCGCTATTGAGCTCTGTACAACACTCATTTACGGTATGTTGGAACTACTACACCTACATGCAGTCTCTCAGTTAGAGCATGCAACTACATGCAACTACATGCAACTGCATGCAGACTCTCAGTTAGAGCATGCAACTACGTTCAACTACTACACATCTACATGCGGACTCTTAGTTAGAGCATGCGATTGCATGCAAGATTCCTTTTGCATGACTTACTCCTTGATTTTCTCCTTCTTTAACTCTACAACTGACTAGTTATCTCCGGAACTTCTTGTAGGTGTTGATTCTTCTCATTGATCACCACTATAGTTCATTACCTTGGGATCTTCACCCACTATAGTTCATTACCTTGGGATCTTCACCCAGTAATGCTATATAATGAGCATTGTAACATATTTTATAATGAATCATTCTTTTCTTCTTTCAATTTTCTTTTAATGTTTTTGCTCTGCAAAGCTGTGTGTTCAACCTTTACTAGCTAGATTCATCTGTGCAGGATTTCTAACACATTTACATGGTATCAGAGCCCACAGGTTGCTAGATAAAGGTGCACCAGTACTTTATTTTGCAGGTATTACAGCTCGGAGATCGAAGATTGACAGAAAAATGGAGTTTCCCAAAGCATCGATCCTAAAACCGTACAACTATCACGAATGG
>APFE031578910.1:38094-98694 GCA_000404065.3 Pinus taeda
GCCATAGAGAAATCCAAGTACCTCAACCGTATGGATGAGGCCCACGGATCCATATGCATGTGCATCTCTCCAGAGTTGCAGTTTCATCTATCTGCTTGCAATACTCCCAATGAGATTTGGAAAAAGGTTGAAGATCTCTACGGGAAACAAGATGAGATGAAAGGACATATGCTCGAAGTGGAGCTGCTATCATTGGATCCACGGAACTATGATAGAATTCAAGACTTCTTCACCAAATATAATGATCTATTGCTGCAACTCAAGGGTTGTGGAATTGACAAATCCAAGGAGGAGAGTTGCCAAATTCTCTCGATTATGTCAAAGCTCGGACCGGAATACTCCGTCTTTGTGTCTACATTTCATTCAGTAAGGCTCGCAACAGGTAAATCCTATACTATGCCTTCTCTCCAAGAATTTATGGAGTCCCTTATTTTTGAGCAAGATAAACTCATTGGCATGGGGAAAATCAAGCCTCCAAAAGCGCATGCACTTGCTGTGCATGACAGCAGCCACAATAAACATCACAGATCTGATTCAAGTCAGAAAAATCAGCAGCAAAAAGACAAGGGAAAAGCGCATTCCCATCCAAAGAAGGAGGGGTACACCAAGCCCTTCAATGACTCCTCCGGCTCGAGAAATGAGAAAGGGAAGAAAGGAAACAGATGCACCTACTGTCAAAGAGGATTCCATCCAGAATCTTCTTGCATGAAGAAACAAATTGACCAAATGGCAGAAATCCTTCAGAAGCACAACCTTGGGGATCACATCCCTCAGGGCGCCAAGAAGAAAACTGAGGATCCGCCACATGGGAGAGGTAATAATTTTCATGCTTTAGTTGCAATTAATTCTTCTCCTGATGCATGGATTATAGATTCTGGTGCATCACATCATATGGCTGCTGCAAAGGAAGTCTATTCCTCTTTGGATGCATGCAAAGGACCTCCCATCCTCATGGGAGATGACTCACCTATTGAGGTCACCGGAAAAGGTAGAGTGGAACTTTTACATGGAAGCTTTGAAGATGTGCTTCATGTTCCAAAAATTTCGGTAAACCTGCTTTCAGTTTATCAGATCACCCATTCCGGCACCGGAAAGAGAGTGGAATTCACTCCAGATGCAGTAAACATATATGATCTACATAGCAGTGCCAAAATTGCAACTGGTGAGGTAAACAATGGAGCCAGACTGTATACATTTTCTGAATTTATTGAATCTGAATCCTCCTTATTGCTTACACATGCTGATGAGAGTAGTAGGCTTTGGCATGAAAGGTTTGGTCACTTAAATTATAGGTATATGCAGCAGCTAAGCAAGAATGAGATGGTGGAAGGCTTGCCAAATATCAGTTTCTCCGAAGGAGTTTGTGAAGGATGTGTTCTTGGCAAACATCCCAGAGAAAAGTTTGACACCGGCAAGACTCACCGAGCATCCTCTCCTCTAGATCTGATCCATAGTGATCTCATGGGGCCCTTTCCTCATCCTTCCATCAACAAAGCAAGGTATGTGCTTACATTTATTGATGATTTCTCACAGTATACTTGGGTGTATCTCCTCAGGAAAAAATCTGAAGTTTTTGAGCACTTTGAAGATTTCAAAGCACTAGTTGAGACACAGTCAGAGAGAAAGATCAAAGCTCTCCGTACAGACAATGGGGGGGAATATGTTAACACAGCACTTCGGAACCTTTGCCTTCAGTCCGGCATATAGTTGCAGTACACAGTTGCATACACTCCGCAACAGAATGGAGTTGCTGAGAGAAAGAACCGATCTCTCAAAGAGATGGCTTCCTACATGCTGCATGCTAAGTCATTGCCTCATAAGCTATGGGCCGAAGCACTTAATTGTGCTAACTACATCCACAACAAATCTCCTCATAGGTCTATCAAGGATCAGACCCCCTTTGAGGCTTGGAGCGGCACTAAACCAGAGATCACTCACCTCCATGTTTTCGGCTCTCGAGCATGGGCCCGGATCCCCTCTAAAAAGAGGAAAGCTCTCGATCCAAAGAGCATTGAGTGCATCTTTGTTGGATACCCTGATGGTGTGAAGGGATATCGACTCCTCATTCCCTCTACGGACAAGCTCATCATTAAGCGAAGTGTCAAATTTGAGGAAAGTCTTTCGCATGCACCTCAGTCGCCGCATGCAGACACTTTTTATCTACCTCATGTCCGAGATGAGACCCAGTGCACTCAGATGAGATACAGATCATACAAATGCGAGGAAGAGCATGCAAATGCGAGACAGAGTCTTCAGAGAACAAATCTAGTGCATGCAAATGATGATCCACATCCAAGCCCAGATCGGGCTTCCAGTAGTGAATCATATTCCCCTGTCATAAATCAGAGAACAAGGAGCTTACGGGAGATATATGCACAAGACCAACCAGCTACTAGAAATGGTCTTGTGGGGTATAATTCTGATCTGCAAAGGACTAGCTCAGAGTTTATTGAGCCTCCTCTTGTCCTTGTTGCCACTGAACCATCGCCCTCCTGGCATTGTCCTTCACTCCAAGACATATGTATATGTATGTGTGTGTATAGTTTTACATTAAATATTTTTTTACATGAATAATCCAATAAGAATATGAATACATTATGCTATTTTTCTCATCGAGTTGCTTTATTTAAATTAATCTTTGAAGGTTGTATGGTCATCCTTTCTCATTTTGCATACAAAAAGTGTTTTGGATGAACGAGGATAACATCCAAACTCATTTGTGTGCTTACACGCATGTATGGATTATTATGTGATAATTAGTAGCTACATTTGTGTGCTTACCTCCATGGGTGGCTGAGATTTTTACTAAATACCATGATTTAAAATTGGTTTAAGATACTTTACACATGATAGGCCTAGTTTTAGATGTTTAGAGTCAAGCTGGATAAATGAACAAATTTGTAATATTTGTAAAGTATTCTTCTTGTATTGAAAGTTTCGATGATGGATTTTAGTGGTGTGGTCATCATGTCTTATAAATATGAATGCAAGTGTTAAAAGGAATAACGGTGGATAAATAAAGTTTGAATCCTATATTTAACTATTTCAATAGGTCTCTTCTTCCATACTATCATCATATTACTTGCTCACATTAAAAATTAATTTATGAGTTGTAAGATTGCTATGCAGAGTTCATCCAAATACATAGCTTAATAAAATATAACCAATGCTGATAAAAATAATCTATCCGAGGAACTAGCTTAATGGGATGAAGGTTATACTCATAGAGATCTTAAGAAAGGATGAAAAATGAAGGGAATAAATGTTGAACTCTTATCAGGTAACTAGCAAACAAGAATAGATAAAATGTGAAGTGCTCTTTCCATAGACCATGGCCAACACACGGAAAGATCAAAACAAAAGTATATAGATGGAATCCACATAAATCACATAAAACAAGTTCATGACATTCTAGCAACATTAGTAGAAATTGATGGTTAATTAATTTGTTTCCATCCTATAATAGATTTAGAAGGTTTTTCTTTATTTGTATCTAATCATGAATTTTTACCATGAAATATCGTTAATCTCATGAAAGATAGGTCTATGTAGATTGTATTTGACTATGTATCTTGATTAATTATACTTTTCTTTCAATTTAATATTCTTGCTTTGATTGGTGCATCTACATGTAATGATGCAATACGTTTTGGATGTGGTTTTGCCACTGGTTGAATAGTTTAATTCACCCTTACTGGGAAAATTCTCCAAATATACACTATTCAAGGGAACTAAACTTTACGAGGTCATTGTTCAAATATTTAGTAGCAATATGCATATTTAATTAGACATGCATAATTTGGAACCTACAAGTTTCTTTTGAGTAAATAAATATCTCAATAATTGTAACTAAGATATGTAAGAGGCAAAAATTATATTTCCAATCTATAGTGAACTAGGGTAAGAGTTGTGAAGTGTATCACTTATTGTATACATCTTGAATATGACATCATACATTAATAATTGCATTACCTTCATAAGTAGGTCGATAGGACTGGCACCCAATAGTACATTTAGTGTAAGTACGTAATGGGAGTGTAAAAGCAACTCCTAGTGCTTCTCGATTAATAGCATAAAGAGAGTATTAAATAAAAGCTCAAGCGCACATTCTCAAGTTCACTCAAATTCCAATGTGGCAATGATTGCAACTTAGAATATGCAACCTCAAACACCTCAACCTTCATTTGCATCTCAATCCATATGTAGATGGGTTTCTATTAAGTAACATCTCCCAAATAGGGACCTTTAAAATATGCAACAAGAAGAAGATGCTTCCACTAGAATGATTGTAGATCTTACGAATGTACTTCTTGTAGGAATTGATAAGATTGAAATGATCTGTATGATTCTACTACATATACAGAAAGTATACATGCTTTATGACAAAAGAAATGACAAATAAGGTAGATATGGTGGTTTTTTATGCGTTTGAAGTAGAACTAGAGGAGTTGAAAGAACCCTAATGACTAACAATATGTGTATACTAGATTCAAAACATGACTTGTCCGAATTAAGTTAAAAATTTTTGGAAAACAAACTACTTCACATTAATACAACTTATGATGGTCTAAGGATCTTATGCTAGTAGTAAAATAATGCATGCATCAAGTATGGTGCAGCATATAAAAGGTTCTAGGTGATAAAAAACCATACAACAACTCGTTGTTAAATCAATAGGATGCTTCAACCATATTGGATAGCTAAGTAGTACTGGTAATCGAGATTGTTGTGCACAAAGATAATTCGTTTTGATAAAATGTTATCTTGGAACATATTCAAATTATTTCACAATCGTAAAATTTGGGATGCATATTTTGTACCATTATTTCCTACCAAGCAATATGGAGAAGTCTACCTATCAGATTGCATTGATAGTGTTGTCTCGTTTTGAATATGGCAACGTAACAATTGTTGCATAAACCATATGCGAATTTATTTCAATGATTTTTATAATTGCTCTTGTTTCCAATAAATGATTTATTTTATTTGTCTTCTAGTTGGTGATTTAATGTTTAAGGTGTGGTGTCAACATGTTCATAACCTATGTTTAAACCCTAATACACATAGTAGCCTAGCAATTATGAGATTGGGGAGTGTGAGAACATTGTAACCTTCGTTTATGACTCATGTATAAGAGGTGTATGTACTTGCATATTAATTTTTTGATTGAATTTGGATATACACTGGATTATTCATGACCAACAAGGTGTTGGGAGTAGTGGTAAAAAAACTAAATAGGAAATCATATGGCATAAATAGATTATGTGTGGTGTACTTTTGAGAACCAAACAATTAATTTCTTAATTAAAGACAAGGTTAAGGTTGTTATTAAACTTGAAATATAGCATTGAAGTCCATACTAGACTAACTATCATACTTAATAACGTGCTTTATGATTTGGCATAGGGCATATTGTCGTGTTATTAAGACCTTGTCTCATGATAGAGTGAATACAAAAACCCAAATTTATTGGTATTGTAAAGTTGTATTATGTAGGAATATCTCAATGTTATCATTTTCTCTCCTTATTCAAATTTTCCTGCAACCACAAGATATATGAATAAGATTGGCTCAATAGAAGCACCTAAAACACTTTGACATGAATTTATTCAGTAGCTCTCTAGTTGCAGAAGTTGAACAGATAGATTAGATATCCATTCTCCAATTACAAATCAAGCATGGTTTGATTGGCCTTACCCAAAAGTAGTTGTGAATAAATAATCAAGAAACTTTTTGGCATCGACAGGATGTTATGTTAATAATACTACCATCTTTTGAAAGCATGTTGATAATGTGCATGTCATGCATGTGATGCCATGGACATTTGGCATGATGTACACATTGTACAGGTGGTATGGTGTACGTGTCGTACATATGGTACACATGTGGACGCATGTATTGCATGGTGTTGTACGATGTGCATAGTTGTATGTGTATGTGCACATGGTTGAGGAGAAGGCACTCGGTACTTGTTTGGTGTGGTAACTGATCAGGAGTACGTATAGAACAAAGACAAAGGTGGAAGCTAAGGATTGATTAAAAGTTAAGTATCCATATTTTATTTCAGTTTTAGTATGCATGTGATTTATAATTTTCGTCTATGATGATTATATGTTATCTATGCTTGATTTTATGATGGTTACATGTGATTTATGATTTTGATGGTTATGATTTCACCTAACCTGATGTGATATGTTTATCCATGTTGATTGGTCAAATGTGTTAGTTTGACTTGTTGTGACTAATGCAAGGACATTACACGAAGAAAGTGTTCAGCAAGAACACAAATGCATTAGAAGAACATGCATTTCATTCTATTATTTAAATACAATGAAATTGGAAATGAGGAATCATAGTTAAATTAGGGGAAACATTAACTTGTAGTTACTCAAATAATAGTATTGTGATATCAAGTTATGACATTAATTGTGGGAAACAAAATTGATCTTTTTAATGCATCGAAAGTCTCTCAAAAAATTGATTGAAACAAATGTTACAGGTAGCAATTGAAGGAGATTTGTTGGTAGCACTCCTTTGTAACCTATATATAACGAAAGATCTGATTTAGATGGCAAGGCCATGGGAACCTGTAATTTTAGAAATGATACCTAAGAACAAGGAAATAAATTGTAAGATGCAAAAATTCTCCAAGGACTATGTGAATTTAAGGGGGGGAGTATGTAATACCCCTTCATTGTATGTAACACTCCATTGCTATGACGTCGAACCAAAGCTAAGATTGAGTTGTAACATAAAAGCTAGGAGTGAGGTGTAAAAATGAGAGTAAATATTTTATTACCAAATAAATAAAAATAATTTAAATGCTTGGAAAATGAGACACCAAGCGATGAGGTTCTTCCCAAATAAAATCCCATTGGTGAATGGCAATGGATAATTCTTTCATGATAAGGCTTCTAGATCAAATTATAAATAATATCAATGGAATCGGTGATAAATGTTCATTAAGTTATTTAGTGGGAGAAAGATGCTAAGTTAAGAAAAACATTAAAGCCTTGCGGAAGAGGAAAGTGAGATTTTATGGGAAAAGCCTAGGAAAATGGATAAAAATATCCACTAAAGCGGAATGCTGCTAAACGAAACCATATCATGAAAGAGGGTATTAAATACCCATTGAAGAGAAAAACAAGAGGCATTTTATCAATGGGCAATAAATCTCGGCTAAGGGGTGAATTGGAGGAAGTCAGTTCTAGGTTGGGTGGTGGTGCTTGATTTTCCAAGGGACATTCTTTCAACTAATATGGTTTTATTCGATTGCATAGCATGTTCTGTATGTTGGCTCCTTACTCTTTATGTTTCCAAATATTTAAGCATATGAGTATAATTTCATGTGATATGTTAGTTTATAGGATGATTGAATACGTATGCATGTGAGAACTACTAAATATAAATTTAATCAAAGTTAAATTTAGTGATTGGATCATAGTAGGTGGTTGTTAGCATTGTGTCAAGGAGGTATGTGACAACTTGAATCTATTCCTTTCACTCATTTGTTTCCAATCTCTTCATACCGAATATTGTAACATATACAAGTGCTCCACGACATATTATTTCATCCATATAAAATGATTAGGTACATCAATATTAACATAATTCCAAAAGAAACATTATAATGCTACAACACATAAAACACATGCACAAAGTGAAAGCATTTTCTAATGCAAACAATATGCACACAACATATGAAATAAATGCAAGCATATCTATGCAACACTCACTCTCCAAAGCCATCTATAGCCATCTTTTCTTCATGCCATTTCCTCGATTACCTAGAGTATTATCTTGTTTTTGCTGTCATGGAATTTTTCCTTCATTGTCATCGAGTCTTGCCTTTGCCTTGCATCACAACAAAGTCTTCAATAAGAAATCTCTGCAACATTATCTAGGCATTATAACTTATGTATCACAACTCCTTTTTTCTTTTACCTTATATTACATGAGCTCATTATAACTTATGTATCACAACTCCTTTTTTCTTTTACCTTATATTACATGAGCTCAAACTGTTTTCATGGACTATCTGTGACATCATATTTGTTGCCCCTCTTGTTCTATTCTCAATAGTTCATTACCAAATTAAGCATTTACAAACATGCCAAAATATCACCATGCCATATAACCTATTGTTGCTCTTTTTCTTTACTGCTACTGCATACTTTCAATGCTCCTCCATCACTTTTTGCTCATGTTTCTTTATTTTTCCTTTGTCTTTGATTTGCCTTGATGTTTCTTCTTTTCCATCAATGAAAAAAATGCCATCAATACCCCGCTTTAGCACTGATGGAAAAACACACGTCCTCGCTTTGCGCATCTAACCTCTGCTTACCTCCTCCTTTGACATCAATGACAAGGGCTTTGCTTAAGAAACTTCTTGGTTTTCTTGCACCTTTTTGGAAATATCGTAACATGAAATGACTTAAATGCAAAGCATTATAAGGAGGTTGTATTCAATCATCAATTTCTGTAGATAAAATCATATGGAGCTCAACATCAATTTTTGCTCAAACTTTGGTAAAAATACAAAATGCCAACCTAGAAACCTTCTACATGTTTGCAGCATAGGTGATCAACATATTATAGCACATTGGCACATGAGGACCAAGATCATGTACAAAATTGTAACATATAACAAATATAATTTCTCGATCTTTAAATAAAGTATGGTCCAAATGATAGAAGACTCTCTTTCTACATCATAGTAAGAGAATCATAATCTACTCTTGCAATAAGAGTAAGCATATTCTATGATGGTATCCCACATTACACGGCCTTTTGCAATGAAAAAGAGAGCCACAACATTAATAGAAAACACTATAAGAGTGAGACTTCTTTGAAGAGCATACATGGGCACTGCCTTGCCTTTGTATAGATAAAATATTTGTATAACAACAAAAAGGGAAGATAATATTAAGAATATGATAGAAAATCTTCGAGAGTAAATAGTAGGATCATGTGAGTATTTGTAGATGATGAAATATTTTCCTTGGATAAGGGTTCCACCAGAAGGCTTCATGTTCTAGGCTATTACTACTCACAAATATAAATATTATCCTCATAAATAATAAACATATCGCCCATTTTTGAATGCATAGCATTGTGAGACACTCCAAATACCAACATGATACCATTGCATTGCTTCTTCTCCATATATAAACTAACAATTCTAGTCTAGAGACAACACAGGCTTCCAAGTGCATAGAAACAACACATGCTTTGAGGAGAGAAAAAAAACATAAGGAGAACCTCACCTCAATTTTTTTTTTGCATCATATATGATCCCACTCCCTAATTAAAATCCAACATTTTTTCCATATATTAAAATATATTTTTAATCTATATTGTGCCTTTAACTTAATTTATTCATCCGTAACAAATCACATCTCATGAATTTATTATTTATTAATAATATTGCTATGTGGCTTAAATCGCTGCCACTACCCAAGTTGTCACAACCTCTACTGACCTAGCCGCAGCTACCCCTATAGATCCTTTCCTAGGTAGCCTCCTACTACTGAGGCCAACCAAATCATGTAGCTTTCTGAGGAGGAAAATCCCCACTCTTCCACACAGCCAGGGATTAAAGAAAATGCAAAATCCTATGCATCTCTGATTGCAGAGAATGGAGCTCCAAGGAACAGGCCATCAACCAATAAATTTGTAAAGAAACTCAATAATATCCCAAAGATTTCTCTTCCAGCACTCCTAAGAAGAGCAACCATCTTTCTTGTAGAATGCAGACTTGGAGCTCCAAGGAACAGGCCATCAAACAATAAATTTGTAAAGAAAATCAATAATATCCCAAAGATTTCTCTCCCTCCAGCACTCCTAATGAGAGCAACCATCTTTCTGGTAGAGTGCAGACTTGTTGGAAAGTTCACTAGGCTATGGCCTTCACCCAAATTAGTGCAAAAATAGGTGGAAAGAAATTGGAATGCAACCACACATGGGAAGATAGCAATTCCATTATGTGGAAGGGGATATTACACATTTCTCTTTGAAACAAAGAAGGATAAAGATCTGATATTTAGAAATGGATGTTACTTCATGGACTCAAGAGGTCTATACCTGAACATATAGATACCAGACTTTGATTGAAAGATGGATGTCTCGAACGCTGTGCCAGTGTGGGTGAGGCTCCAACATCTTCCTCTCCACTGTTGGGGAGAAAAATTTGTGAAGGCTATAGGAAATGCAGTGGGCAAATATATTGACAAAAGTGAGCCAAAAGACAACATCCACACTTGCACAAGAATATTTCTAGAAGTAGATCTCGGAAAAGGTCTCCCAGAAGCTATAATGATGAAGGTCTACAAGTGAACACACATTTGGCAACTCGACTACCAGCAAATACCATTTAAATGCAAGGTATCTCACGAGTATGGCCATTTTGCAAATAGGCGTCTTTAAAAGGTAGAGCATGAAAATGTAGAAGAGCAAGAACCTACATGGAAATAAGTGAAAAAGAAAAATAATATTGCTATTACTAGAAAATTAAATTATGATATCAAAACTAAAACAATTATTATTATTATTATTATTATTATTAACTTTTTTTTAATCAATTTGGAACAAATGACATCTCATGAATTTAGTCTTTATTAATAGTATTTGTATTATTAAATAATTAAATTATCATATCAAAACTAAAACTATTATTATTATTATTATTATTATTAATTTTTATTTTTTAATAATCATTTGATTATACATAAACTCTAGTACCATTAGATTAGTCAAACCTAACAAGCAATACAGTTAATTTTTCTAGATAATATAAAATAAAAATAAATTTAGATTATCATATAATAAATAATAAATATTTAACTCATCTGGTTTCTAAATAAATTATTAAACAGTTTAACTAATCAACTAATTGACTACTACTTTTTAACTAACTCATGGCAATGATGCATCCTTACAATTTATTCACTATAATCCATTAATTTCTTATAAGATGAAGATTCTAACAGTGTGATTAATGTGAAAGACTAATATCTACATTATACATTATTGATCACAAAAACCTTGAGTCTAACAATATTATACAAGTTAGATAATACATGTGTTGAACACATAACCTTAAATGTACCAGCAATATAATGTAAGCACGCTCAACTTCTGCACCCACGGTGCATCAATACCATAAGGTGTGCACGTAGCCATACACAATGCAATTCAATAAGGAACAATGACGCCAATATCCAGTGAGCGACATCGAACCGAAAAGGTGTTGGTGTACATGCACTTAGACTAGCTGTGTTGGTGTACATGCACGTACATGAACTTAGACTAGCTGTGTTGGTGTACATGCACCTAGATTAGCTCCAGTTAACTTATTGCTTGAGTTAGCTTTAGTGATTGCATGTACAAGCTTTAGTTAGCTTTAGTTATTGCATGCACAACTAGGCTTAACTTAGTTGCTTTTATGTATATATTCTAAACCAATATTATAGAATAAATGGAATTTCATTCTTTTCTCTATTCTTGCTCGCTTCCTTCCTTCTCTTGCAAGCTTGTTTATTGTTTTGCAGATCTAGATCTGTGGATCTCAAAATCTTACATGGTATCAGAGCACAGGGATTTGTAATCAGTGCACAAGCAATTTTATTTGCAGGTTCAGAAGATTGAAGCAACAACAAAGAATGGAGTCCAAATTGGAGTTTCCATAATCGGCAATTCTCACTCCATATAATTATTTCGAATGGAAGTCAAAGATTCAACTTCATCTCAGAAGTAGAGGCCTATTTCGAATAACCATGGAAACGGAAGTTGAACCAACATCGACAATAGAGAAATCAAGATATTTCAATCACATGGATGAGGCCTTCGGCATCCTATGTTTATCTATTTCTCCAGAACTGCTATTTCATGTTGAATCATGTTCAACTCCAAATGAAGTATGGAAAATTTTGGAAGGATTGTTTGGAGAACAAGATGAAATATGGCAATCTTTTCTCTTTTCTCTTAGTCACACTAAAGATCCACAAACTTATGCCGAAGTAGATGGGCATCGTCAATGGGAAGCCGCCATGGATGAGGAGATTTTTAGCCCTTTCTTTAATGGAAACCTGCCGAGATCTAGTGCCTCGGCTTCTTCTAAATTATTGTTCGAGAACATAGAAGTTCAGAAGAGCTCTTCGATTTTCGCTGCAGATTCTTCGCCGGTTTCCAAGTTTGCAGAGAAGAAAACTGGGGATCCTATAAAAGTCGAACCCGAGATCGAATTCAGGAAGTTAACGGGATTAAAAAGCATGGAAGCTATGAGCCCCGCCGCTGGTTTATCTTCCTTAGCTTCTGAGTCGAACGTCAGGATTTCGAAACCCCTCAAGATTGAGTCATCTTCAATTAAAGAAGGCGACGGTTCGTCTTTGTCGACGCCAGACAAGCAATCAAGAAAGGTTATTCATGATTCAGTTTTCCCCGTCTCCATCCAGAGAAAGTCGAACAGTAGCGATTGTGGGCGTCCTGCGACGGGCACAGAGAGAGCCCCTCCTGTACATGCAGTCATTCAGTTCGAATCTCGTGGAATCTCACACAATGATCTATCACGGCCTCTCGGAAAACAAGTCTCGGAGGACGTGGTATTGCCAGGCGGCATGGCAGTTCAGAAAGATCTTCCGACGAGTTTGAATCCCACTTCAAATCCTGTAACAGCCACAATACTTGATCGCTGTTTACGAAGTCTCACACAAGCGGATTGGCTTGTGGCCAATTCGTTTCAGGGGTTAGAACGGTGAACGGTGGAGGCTTTGCGGGATAAATTGCACGTATAATGTGTTGGACCATTGCTCCCTTCTACCTACGTCGATCCCTCTGATCCTCGTGACTCCATCGTGGGGACCAGCTCGCGGGTAGAGATGGACTGCGCACAATGGCTGGACGGCAAGCCTCCCAAGTCGATCATATACGTTTCGTTCGGTAGTTTAATCTCTGTGTCCGCAAGACAAATAGAGGAAATACGAATGGGTCTCAAGGAGAGCGAATGTAGTTTTATATGGGTGCTTCGACATCCCACCCAAGAGACTGCTGAAGTCTCCGCCGTGCTGCCGGAGGGGTTTTTGAGCAAAACAAAAGAGCAAGGACTGATTGTTCCATTGTGCTCACAGTTGAAGGTGCTCTCTCATCCGTCGATCGGTGGGTTTATGAGCCACCGTGGGTGGAACTCCACTTTAGAGAGTATCTCCTCGGGCATCCCCATGCTGGAGCCATCGTGCAGCCAGGCGTCGAAGCAGCAGCATTACCTGCGCATCGTGGCATGGACGGCAGGATCCGAAGCTGCGGATTACTACCACAACTCCTCCTGGAATAGCGTGATGATACCGCTGCTAGCCTTCCTGCGTGACACAAATTCCTACCTGATGCTCAACGTCTACCCCTACTATGTCTACATGCAGGGCAACGGTGTGGTGCCACTGGACTACGCTCTGTTCCGACCGCTCCCGCCCAACAAGGAGGCCGTTGACCCCGACACGTTGCTCCACTATACCAACGTCTTCGATGCCGTGGTCGGCGCGGCCTTCTACGCCATGGGACGAATGGAAAGCATATGGGGGAGTGACTGTATGGATTTGAAACCAGAGAGATGGCTCAATAAGGGCGATTTTCCTGGCCACTCTGCTCCCAAATTCTCTGTCTTCAACGGAAGTCCTCGCGTGTGCTCAGGAAAAGATTTTGCTAATTTGCAAATGAAATACGTAGCGGCATCCGTGTTGTATTGCTTTACAGTTTGGGCAGTGGATAGTATTGAAAGTTTGACATCTAAGCTTGGAGACACTCTTTACATGAAAGGCGGGTTCAAGGTGACACTGCAAGCAAGGCGAGTTAATGCATGAGATCTAAACCCCTGACATCTTCACCAAGACTTTTACTCAGCAGAAGTTTCGATTCTTGCGAGATCGTCTCGGGGTGAAGGACACGACTGCTTAGCAGTTGTCTTTTCTCTTTTTTGCATTATATTTTTGAGGGGGGGTTTTCTTCCCACTGGGTTTTCCCTCTTTCCTCCTTTTTTATGCATTGTATATGGGTACCTAAAATGGCCATGTTGCCGGGACTCATTCATTTTGCATCACACTCACCTAAGTTATGCTTAAGGGGGGGTGTTGGTGTACATGCACTTAGACTAGCTGTGTTGGTGTACATGCACGTACATGCACTTAGACCAGCTGTGTTGGTGTACATGCACCTAGATTAGCTCCAGTTAACTTATTGCTTGAGTTATCTTTAGTGATTGCATGTACAAGCTTTAGTTAGCTTTAGTTATTGCATGCACAACTAAGCCTAACTTAGTTGCTTTTATGTATATATTCTAAACCAATATTATAGAATAAATGGAATTTCATTCTTTTCTCTATTCTTGCTCGCTTCCTTCCTTCTCTTGGAAGCTTGTTTATTGTTTTGCAGATCTATATCTGTGGATCTCAAAATCTTACAAAAGGGCTTTCTCGATTGACATTATCAAGGAGAAGGAGCATTTATGTTATGTGTTGAACTGATTACTTCTCTATGGAAACATAAGAGATTATTAGCAATGAATCAATAGGTAACTACGTTATTAAAAGAAACCCTACTTCCAAAACCAATAAGACAAACATAAACACGATAAATCTGGCAGATGTTATTTATTCTTCGAATAATTTTTACATTGAAGACACTCCTGCCAGTAACGATAACCCTAACGCTAATGAGAATAAAAGAAAAATGACTTTCCCTAATCAATCCTCCTCTGATACGTTATGTAGCTCAAGTGATATCCCATACTAACTATTATAAACCGTTGGAAATAATAAGTTTCGGTGAGTGAAGAGATCAACGTCGTTAGTTCTTTTTCTCGCAACAATATCTTCTCCAATCACATTAGAATAAGCGGGATTAAATGCCACCATTGAATGTTGTAAATCAATATATATATATATATATATATATATATATATATATATATATATATATCAACCTAATCACCTATATGTATTTGTAAAGCACCAAATGATTTTCACATCCACTATATAATGCATGTGTTTCCTCCTAAGAGGTCACAGGTTCAAAACTAGAGGGGGGTAGAGTATGTATGCCTTTGTAGACTTAGCAGTCAAATCGCTGCGCGGAGGTGGGTCCCTTGTCCCACAAACAAGGGGGTCTCATACACCAATTTGGTGTCTGGCTTGGCTGTGACCTTAAAAATTGATATTATTATTATTATAATATAATTCGGTATGATAATTATAAATAGATATAGTTGCATGTGATAATATTCTCAAATTGGTCGTGGGATTAGCCAATGGTGTAATTCCATGCACACTCAAAGTTATAGTTATCAATACCATAACTCCGGGAAAATGTAATATTGTAAGTCAAAATATAGTTAAAAATCATAATGCCCTGTAGTATATTTAGACCGATAGGGCTCCCTTCTATTGTACTTAGCATTTTAATATATTTGCTAATTAATCATTTTGATTTGATGGTCCAAGTTGAAAGATTGTGGGTATATTCTCCTCTTGGCAACTTTATCAATGAATGAAACTAAAAATGATTACTTTCTTGCATATTTAATTCAAGGGTTTAAACTATGTTTAAAATAATTTTATACCAAATTCTCATTAAAATTTTACTGTGGGTCATTTATGACCATGTATAGAAATTAAAGAACTTAAATTTAAAATAATTAAAAATTCTCTATACAAATAAAACTAATGTCGATTTAAATTCTTAAACCTATGGTTGTTAGAACATGGAGGAATATCTCGTAATTCCGATTTAAATTCTTAAACTTATGGTTGTTAGAACATGGAGGAATAACTAGCAACGTGGATAAATAACTTAATGTTTCTTCGCGGAGTATCTCATAAAATTTCTTGTGCATTTGCATTTTCTCGCCTTTCTTGCTATCTCTTCTTCACCGAGCATCTCATAAAGTTTTTTGGGTGTTTCAAGTTCTTGCTCGGCTTGCCAAGAGGGCTTTGCTCATGAGCCGAAAGAAGGTCGTGACATTGGAGAAGGTGAGCAATTCAAGTGAGAATTGAGAGCGCGCAAAATTCAAGTAATTGTATGGGATCCACTGTCGAGGTCGTGTCATGGACTATTTCTACTTTTCAGTCCCGAGACCATTTATGGTGTAATCAGTTGGCTCCTAGAACTATGGCTTCAACATTTCATCCTTGAAGCCTTTATCGAAGTAAACCTGTCATCTTGGGTTCAGTTTGGAGTTTTTCTCTTCGCTTTTCCTGTGAAGTGCTGGAATTTTACAGCCTTGAAGTCCTTGACACTCGGGTTAGTGCATGGGAGGATTGTGTGTGTGAATGGCCCCTTTATTTCATGTGAAGATAGGGTGGTGAGGTTTGCATTCCCCATGTTAATTTTGTCTTTCCTTAGTGAATTTGAATTTCTTAGCTCTTGGGCTCTTCCTATTCCAATACCTATTTTGGCAAAATGCAGTGACTTTTGTTGTTGGTTTTCTTGGTTATGCTACCACTTCTTTGATGGTGAGCTCTCTGATGGCACCAGTTTCTTCGAGTTCTATCTATTTTCAACATTAATGACTCACCAAACACTTCTCTTTTACCTTGGGTTGGTGTCAAGCTCAGGGCGTGGCATTTCTAGTGTGAGAGAAATTCCATCAATAGAGGCAATTATGTTGATGTACAGGTTTCGTGCTTGTTGCTTCAAGCATGGATGATCCATCAACGCAGTCATCTGCGTTGATCCTCGTAGAGGAGGTGGCCACAAGGGCATCAAAGAGCTTGTGGGGAGAGGGCACTTGAGAGCAATGGTGACGAGCAAGGTGGCACGTAATCGATGGAGAAATTGTGCAAGGCCCTACCCTTTCTCTCTAGGTCCCATAATTCAACTTTATTTTTGTTGTCAGTTGGATTCCAGATCAGTTGAGAGATATCCAAACCAACCTATATATCGTGTGTGAACACTTATATCAAGATCAAAATGATCGTGTGAGAGTATATTAATGATATTTAATCATTAATCTATTTTTGTTCTGTGTATTTATCATATATTTTTTCTAATTTAATAGTTACACAGTACCATTTTTAATTAGCTATGTGTTGAAAATAATAATAATTATTATTTAAAATAAATTAATACAATATAATAATTAATTACGATCTAATTGTTTTGTTTCTTCACCTAAATCATTTTTTTTTACATACTTACTCTTCCCCCTCCTTGGCCAAAGCAACATTGGGCTTGTTGGAAGCATTCTAAAAAGAAAAAAGAGCATGAATACTAGGCTTGAACTTGTCATGCCATATTAGATGGCACTCTAAAAGCCAACAGACTTCCACAAGGTCCCATCCATTTAGCAAACACCTATTTGATTTGAATTAGTTTTGAATGATTGAATTGAAGGAGTTTATTTGGTGTTTTTTGTTCGAATAGTGGAGTAGAATGCCAACAATCCAAAGTTTCATCATTAAATGAGGAGATAATTGCATGTACCACTTTACATATAGAAGGAAGATGGTTTATGCATGGGTGCATTGGAATACTTCAAGATGGGCCCCATGGTCAGTTAGTGAATAACAGACCAATTAGTTTCACACACATTATATTTTAACCAAACTTTGCATATAGACTCTCAAATGTTGTTAACTTTGTTAATGCCATCTCTTCTCAACTTTCTCACTTTCTCTCGCAAGCATTCATAGTGAATGTGGAGTTTGCATAGTGAAGATACAAAGAAACAAACCCAACCAAACCAAATAGGAATGGTTCAATAATTTTTTATATTGTTACTAAGAGTTTGGCTCATTTTTTGGTATCCCTAATTTTCTATCAAAGTTCCAAACGAATGTTGCATAGACTAGATAATCTACAAAGGCATCAAAGTTCCACACGAATGTTGCATAGACTAGATAATCTACAAAGGCATCGTGTTTGTGATAAAGGGAACCTGCTATGTTTTTTTTCCATTTATAAAAAAACATGCTAAGCTTCCATGCACAAAATTAATTTGAATGCAGAGATAAAACCGGAATGAATCCGATTTTTGATATCTAAGGAATGGTTTTAATTTATCTAATATTTGGTTTACACAATCTAACAACAAAATATATTCCAAATTTGAGTCCTTTAGGGTGTACATAATCCAAGAGAAACTTTGAAGGTTCCCAACTAGAGTAGCCATACAATCCATATGCTCTTTGAAAATTCTATAACAATTAGAAATTTATAAATCTATAGCAAGTGAATGAGTCCTATAATTCACTTTGGCATCTCGATTCAAATCATCCCATCCTTTCATTTTACAGAAACTCGTTTCCTTAATTCCATATTTTTAATTTGAATTACAAAGAAAATTACAGTTTTATCATAAACTAAATGCTTAGAAAATACCAAAATGATTAAACACCATGCTATTGATATAGATATACTCCATCATGTTCTTCCACATTTACAACATGTTGAAACAACTATTTATTTATAGCACAAAGTTTCCACACATTTCACCATAATATATGAACAAATAAATATCAAAAAAATTTCTATAAAAAAAACTATGTTCTTCCCCATTTATAACAGGTTGAAACAACTATTTATTTACAACGAACAAAGTTTGAATAACACATATGAAAATATTTTCTATAAAAAAAATCTTAACTTTAACTAAATTAAGGGAAAACCGGGATGCTCTAACATATCATTAACATATATGATCTCCACCATTTACAATGTGAAGTTATTAAATATTAAAAAATTAACACTTTAAAATATTAGTTATTATAAATTTATAATTTTATTATTATAAATAAAAATATATAAATAATATTATCATTATTATATTAATTGAAAACAATATTATTAATTAAAAAATATTAACAACATCATTAATATAATATTAATCATGTTTAATAACATTTCTTATTTGATTAATATTAAATATTATAAATTGTTAAAAATTAACATTTTAAATATTAGTTATTTAAATATTAAAAATGAATATTCGTTATTATAATTTTATAATGTTGTTATATAAATAAATAATATATTTTAAAAATTTATACAAATAAAATTATTATTAATAATAATGAATTTGAAAACCATATTATTAATTAAAAAATATTAATATATTGTTAATACAATATTAATCAAGTTTAATAACATTTTTTCTTTGATTAATATTATATACTTAAGTGGTTAATAAATTCAAGGATTTAATCTCTTAGGTTTATTAATTCCATAGTTACCATAATCAATGTTCTAAAATTTTGGTCAACCTATATTCAACTATATTTATTTTAGTGATCAAAGTTTATTTTATATTTATTTTAGAGATCTAAATTTATTTTAGAGTTTATAATTTTTATTTTAGAATTTGTATATCTCAGTTTTATAATATCATTCCTTTCTGTTTGTATTCCTGCAGTTTAATATTAAAACTAAATTTCACAATAACATATAAATAACAAATATGAAAATATTTTCTATAAGAAAAACCTTAACTTTAAAGGGAAAATCGGAATGCTCTAACATATCATTAACATATGTGATCTCCACCCTTTAAATTTTGAAGTTATTAAATATTTAGAAAACACAACATTACTTATTATAAATATTAAAATTAGCATTTAAATATTAGTTATTATAAATATTAAATATTAGTTATTAATAAAGTTATAATTGTTATTATTATAAATAAATAATATATTTTAAATATATACAATTAAAATTTATTATTAATAATAAAGCATTTAAACAATATTATTAATTAAAAAATATTAATAGCATTGTTAATACAATATTAATCATGTTTAATAACATTTTTTCTTTGATTAATATTATATACTTAAGCAATTAATAAATCTAAGGATTTATTCTCTTAGGTTTATTAATTCCATAATCACCATAATCAATGTTCTAAAATTGTGGTCAATCTATAGTCAACCATATTTATTTTAGTGAACTAAGTTTATTTTAGAGTTTATACTTTTTATTTTAGGATTTATATACCTTAGTTTTATAATATCAATTCTTTGGGTTTGTATTCCTACCGTTTAATATTGAAACTAAATCCAATGTTCTAGGGGTTTTATATATAAATTGCAATGAAGAATTCATAAATAAAATAAAATAAAACTCATATGTCATCTCTTCCATTTAAAATTTTAGGTTATTAAATATTTTAAAAAATTAAAATTTTCAATATTAGTTATATAAATATTAAAAAACATTTTAAATATTTCTTATTATAAATTTATAAATTTATAATAGTTATTATTATAGATAAATAATATATTTTAAAAATATATATAAATAAAAATTATCATTAATAATAATGAATTTGAAAATAATATTATTAATAAAATTATTAATAACGTCGTTAATACAATATCAATAATGTTTAATTACATTTCTTAGTTGATTAATATTATAGATCTAAGGGATTAATAAATTCAAGGATTTAATCTCTTCGGTTTATTAATTCCATAGTCACCATAATCAATGTTCTAAAATTGTGGTCAACCCATAGTCAACCATATTTATTTTAGTGAACTACGTTTATTTTAGGGTTTATAATTTTATTTTAGGTTATATATACCTTAGTTTTAAAATTAAATCCCTTGTGTTTAATATTATTCCCTTAGGTCCCCAGATGCAGGTGGCAGATAGACATTTATGGTGTATGAGCAGGCGGGCAAATAGGCGGCCCATCCATATAGCCACCTGTGCCACAGCTTGTGTGCTCTCAAGGCAAATTATGGCTCTCAGGCTGGCAACATTAACTACCTAGGAATTTCAAGACATCCCCTACAGCTCCCAAAATATGGAACGGGAGACTCCTCTTAGCTTCATACAGCCCCTCAATTGTTCTTGTCCTCCTTCCGTCTCTCAACCGAACCTCCCCACAGCCACTGGAATACGTTGTAGATTATTATGTTGCGTAGACCTTGGCAATGGTACCCATCACTCCCAATCCCTTCTTTGCTATCTATGGTCTGAGATCCCTTCTCCTTCCTCTGCTACACTTGTAAATTGTGCGGAACCTCGACTTTTTACTCCCGTGGAGCCTGATTTCATTTCTGCTCAATCCTCTTACTGCTCACAATAGCCTCTCTCCATCATCCCCGTGAGATATCGTCACAGAATGAGAAACATGCATGGTGGCAATCATGGTGGTGGTCCATGTTCCAAATATCATCCCCCCTCTCCCTCTTCTTCCCCTTTAGTTTCCCTGTCCCCTACCCTCTCTAATCCTTGCCCCCAAGGCAGATATCTAAACATGAGAAGCAGCCATGAGAATAAGCACCAGTGGGGCTCGTCACTCTGGAAGTATCCCTCTACACACAACATCCAACACCACCTTCCAACAAGCACACTTCCAGTTTCAAAGCTCCCTCATCAAGCTGAGCATTATGATTACCATCACCGTGGACTTCAAGGAAATCCCTGCATCCAATTCAGAACCTTCGCTCAGCAGGGATTTCAACCAAGTTCCTTCTTTTAATTTCGATCCAAGGGAGCCAAGCTCTAGACTTCCACCATCAGACAAGGATCTCTCCTCAAGTAGCAATCCGCAAACACTTGAAAGTGAAACCCACCATAAGGATAAGGGCATACAACTTGAGGACAATGGAGGTGGCAATCATGCATAATACAAGGGTTCTAACGTCTATGGGTGGTGTCCGATAGTGGAGGAGGAACCTACAGAGGAAACCAAGCAACAGCTTGCCAGGTCACATGGTGAACCTTAATCTCATTCTGTTCATCTTGACACTTGTCTTTTGTTTCATGCATTATGTCCAATCTTTTACTATCTTATTTTCCTTCTTGGGCAGAAAATTTTGGAATTTTTCTCCCACTGGTCGACTTACAATGGAAAAGTCTGAGTTAAGTTTCGATTTACTTCTTCTTTACTGTTATTTTGTGTATTTTGGAACTATAGCACCTGCATGGGCAGTTGAAACTAACTTAATTTTGGGCCTCGACTCATTTTCCCTTCTAGGGCAGTCTCGATCTCAACATTTGGAAGATTAGAATGGTCATTCCATTGACCGAGTACCGTTGAGGCTGATGCCTCCTTGTACGTTATACCTTTATCAATAGATTAATTTTACCTAGAAAAAAAAAATATTATTCCCTTAGGTTGATAACACAGTGGGGTTTTAGAATTATTCCCTTGGTTTTATTATTCCCTTGGGCTTTTAATATCAATCCCTTAGGTTTATTAATATAAGGTTTGTATTCCTAGTGTATAATATTATTCATAAGGTTTATAATATTAATCCTACTACTGAATATTAAAGCTAAATCCAATGTACTAGTAGTTTTATATATAAATTGCAATGAAGAATTCATAAATAGGATGAAAAAATCATACGTGATCTCCACCATTTACAATTTTAGGTTATTAAATATTTGAAAAAATTAACATTTAAATATTAGTTCTTATAAGTATTAAAATAACATTTTAAATATTTGTTGTTATAAAATTATATATTATTTTATTATAAATAAATAATATATACTAATAAGATATTTAAAAAAAATTATTATTAATAACAAAGATTGTCTCATATGAAAATCAACCATGTTCTGCCATGGTAAACCATAGTCTCGTGTCGCATTGTGCCAAATATTGTCCCAATATGAAAATGACGCATGGTCAACCATGGTAAACCATGTCTATTTTTTGGTTTATAATATTTATCTTAGGTTTTATATGCCTTGGGTTTATAGTATATATCCCTCGGGTTAGATATTATTCCCTTTGGTTTTTAGTATTAATCCCTTTGGTTTCTAATATTAATCCCTTATATTTATTAATCTAAGGATTCTTATTCACAAGATTTAGATTATTAATCCTTGGGTCTAATATAAATCCCCTTGGTTTATGATCATGGTCAACCATGGTCCAACATTGCATTGTGACAAAAGATTGTGGGCATATGAAAATAAATCATGTTCAACCATGTTGGAAGGTTGAATTGCGAAAAAGATTGTCTCAACGTGAAAATGGACCATGGTTAACCATGATAATTTTAGGGTTTTGCAATATTTATATTATGGTTTATATATCTTAGGTTATTTATCCCTTGTGTGTAATATTATTACCTTGGGTGTTTAGTATTGATCCCTCGGGTTTATTAATCTCAGGGTTCATATTCATAGGGTGTACTATTATTCATAGGGTTAATAATATTAACCCTTGGGATTAATATAAATCCACTAGATTTAGTTAATTAAATTGGATTGATAATATTCATCCCTTTGGTTTAATATTACTCCAAACAATAGTGAGCAATTGTCAACTATAGTAAACCATATTTATTTTAGTCAACCATGTTTATTTTAGGTTTTATAATATTTATTGAAAGGTTTTTGTACCTTCAGTTTATTATATTAATCCCTTTGATATAATAGCATTGGTCAACCATGTTGAAACGTTGCATTTTGACAAATATTGTCTCAATATGAAAATCAATCATGGTCAACCATCATAATTTTAGGGTTTACTTCCCATGGGTTCACAATATAAATACTTTGGGTTTATTAATCTAAGGGTCCATATTCCTTTGCTATACTATTATTCATATGGTTTATAATATTTATACTTGGGTTTAATATAAATCTCATTGATTTAATTAATTAGATTGGGTTGATAATATGCATCCCTTGGGTTTAATATTACTCCCAACTATAGTTATTTTAGTCAACCATGTTCATTTTAGGGTTTATAATATCTATTTTAGGTCTTATATACCTTACGTTTATACTATTAATCCATTGGGTCTAATATCCATGGTCAACCATGTTGCAACATTGCATTGTGAGAAATATTGTCTCAATATGAAAATCTACCAGGGTCAACCATAATATTTTTATGGTTTACACTATATATCTTAGTGTTTATATACCTTAGATTTATAATATTTATCCCTTGGTTGTAATATTATTCCCTTGGGTTTATTATTCCCATGGGTTTATAATATAATTCCATTGGGTTTATTAATCTAAATGCTCATATTCCTAGGGTGTACTATTATTCATAGCGTTCATAATATTAATCCTTAGGTTTAATATGAATTCCATGAATTTCATTAATTAAATTGGGCTGATAATATTCATCCCTTGGGGTTTAATATTACTGTCAACCATAATCAACCATAGTCAACCATGGTCAACAATAGTGAACCATGTTTATTTGAGGGTTTATAATATTTATTGTAGGGTTTATATAACTTATGTTTACAATAGTAATCCCTTGGGTCTAATATTATTCCATTGAGTTTATAAAATTTTGGGGTTTCAGAATTAATCCTTGGGTTGGATATTAATTCTTGGGCCTAATATAAATACCCTAGGTTTATAATCATGGTGCAACATAACATTGTGACAGAGATTTTCTCCATATGAAAATCAACCATGACTTAACATTGCATTGTGACAAAAGATTGTATGCATATGAAAATAAATCATTGTCAACAATGGTCAACCATGTTGCAATGCCACATTGTGACAAATATTGTCTCAATATGAAAATCAACCATGGTAAACCATGATAATTTTAGGGTTTACAATATTTATCTTAGGGTTTATATATCTTTGGTTTATATTATGCCTTCTCTGTAACATTATTACCTCGGGTGTTTAGTATTGATCCATTGAATTTCTTATTCCTATGGGTTTATAATATCAATACCTTATCTTTATTAATCTAGTGGTTCATATTCATAGGATGTACTATTATTCATATGGTTCATAATATTAATACTTCAGTTTAATTTAAATCTCTTAAATCTCCAAACAATAGTCAACCATGGTCAACCATATTCAACCATGTTTATTTTAGGGCTTGCAATATTTATTTTAGAGTTTGTATACCTTGATATTATAATATTAATCCCTTGGATATAATATCTATTGTCAATCATGTTTCATCATCACATTGTGAAAAATATTATCTCAATATAAAAATCAACCATGGTCAATGATGATATTTATGTTAGGGTTTATTTACCTGGGGTTTATAATATAAATATATTGGGTTTATTAATCTAAGGGTTCATATACATAGGGTATAATATTATTCATAGGATTTATAATATTATACATAGGATTTAATATAAATTACTTGGGTTTATAATCATTTTCAACCGTAGTCCAACATCACATTATCATATATTGTCTCAATATAAAAGTCAACCATGGTCAACCATATTCAACCATGGTCAACAGTAGTAAACCATTGGGTTTATTCATAGAGTTTATAATATTAATCCTTAGGTTTAATATAAATCCCCTAGGATTACAATCATGGTGAACCTTAGTCAACCATGGTCCAATGTCACAATGTGACAAAGGCTATCTCAATAAGAAAATGAACCACTGTCAATCATTGTTGATCGTGGTCAACAATGGTAAACCATTGTCAATCATCGTTGACCATGGTCAACAATGGTAAAACATTGTCAATCATCATAGACCATGGTAAATCATGGTTAGACATCATCCTATTTCACATTGTGACAATATCAAAATCAATCATCGTCCAATGTCGCATTGTGACAAATATTGTGTCAATATGAAAATCAACCTTGGTAAACCTTAGTCAACCATGTTTATTTGAGGGTTTATAATATTTATTTTAGGGTTTATTTACCTTTATTTTATAATATTAATACCTTGGGATTATTAATCCATCACTTCATATTCCTAAGTTATAATATGATTCATAGGGTTTATAATATTAATCATAGTGTTTGATAAAAATCCTTTGGGTTTATAATCATTGCCAACGATGGTCAACCATGGTGCAATGCGTCATTATCAGAAATATTATGTAAATATAAAAATCATCCATGGTCAACTATGGTCCATCATCACATTTTGACAAAGATTGTGTCAATAGGGAAATCAACCATGGTCAACCATGGTTAATGATGGACCAACATCACATTGTGGAAAAGATTAACTCAATATGAAAATCAACCATGGTAAACCATAGTTAACCATGTTTATTTTAGGGTTTATAATATTTATATTAGTGCTTATATACCTTCGGTTTATAATATTAATCTCTTGGGTTTATAATATTAATCCCTTGGGTTTAATATTATTCCATTGGATTTATAATCTCTTGGGGTTTTATTATTAACCCCTTCGGCTTATAATATCAATCCCTTAGGTTATTAATTTAAGGATTCATATTCCTAGACAAAGATTGTCTTAATATGAAATTGAACCATGGTCAAATGTTGTCAACAATGGTAAACCATTGTGAATCGTCCTCAACCGTGGTCACTCATGCTCAACCATGGTCGAATGTCACATTCGTCTCAAAAATTTTCAAGAATTGCATTGTGACAAACATTGTTCCAATGTGAAAATAAATCTAATAATGTTCGTTGCAATGTTATATTTCATTGAAATTTATTCAATGTTGTAATGTGACATTAGAAAATTGTGGTTTAATACTAGGTTTCTGATATTGTGTTTAATATTAGATTTATAATTTTAGAGTTTAATATTGGGATTATAATATTATGGTTTTATCATTGGGTTTAATATTAATCCTAGGGTTTGTAATATTAATCCTACTATTTATATCAATCCCTTTTGTTTATTAATTCCCAAGGTTTATAATACTAATACCTTGGGTTTATTAATCTCTTAGGGTTATCAATCCCTTAGGATGATTAATTTCTTGGGTTTATGATATTGAGACAATCTCTTAGGCTTATTAATCACTTAGGTTTATTAATCGCTTAGGTTCATTAATTTCTTAGGTTTATTATATTAATCATGTGGGTTTATTATATTGACACAATATTTCTCATTGTGAGAGATATTTGTCTCAATATGAAAATCAACCATGGTCTACCATGGTCAACCATGGTGCAACATCACATTATTGCAACGATTGTCTCAATATGAAAACCAACCATGATCAAACATGGAGAATGATGGTCGAACATCACATTGTGGCAATGATTAGCTCAATATGAAAATCAATCATGGAAAACGATAATTAACCATGTTTTTTATAATATTTATCTTAGTGTCTATATACCTTGGTTTTATATTATTAATCCATTTGGCTTAATATTATTCCCTTGGGTTTATAATCCCTTATGGTTTTAAAATTAATCCCTTGGGTTTGTAATATCAATCACTTGGGTTTATTAATTTAAGGGTTCATATTCCTAGTCAAAGATTGTCTTAATATGAAAATGGACGATGGTCAAGTGTTGTAAAATAATTAACCATGGTCTACCATGGCCAACGATAGTGCAACGTCACATTATGACAAAGATTGTCTTAATATGAAAGCCAACCATGATCATCCATAGACAATGATGGTCCAATGTCACATTGTGGCAAAGATTAGCTCAATATTAAAATCAACCATGGTAAACGAAAATTAACCATGTCGTTTATAATATTTATCTTAGTGTCTATATACCTTGGGTTTATAATATTAATCCCTATTAGCTCTGCTATGTTATTCGACATTTGATGGATGAAAACAGGACAGGAAGTGCTGGTTATGCTCGCAACAGTTTTTTTCTTCTTCTCCTTCATTTTTCCTACAACTCCATACCCCCCCATTATCCCTGTTTACTCCAACATTTAGCATAAACCTTTATTTCTCTAGCTCCCGCATGCCAAGTTTATACTGCCATATAGCCGTGATCCCATAACCAAGTGCCTTTTGCAAGCCTTTTCACATCACATTAGTCATAAACATGAGCTTTAGGTCCCCGCTATCAATTGCATCCACCACGAGATCCAACGGTATTCACTTCCCCCGATACCATAACTTAACCGAACATTAGTACACGGGAAAAGTGGTATTGACCTAGTCACATCCACCACATGTCGCCCTCCTACTGCAATCCCACCGCCACATACAAATACTGTCGTAGCTCCAAAGGCAGCGCGATCAATACCGCCCACCACTCAACACCATCTTCCAAACCATTAAATTCCCTGTAGCTTCTGCTCCCGATCACCGTTGGATCTGCCGATATGAGATCCAACGGCCCTTGTCTATCCTGCTCCCACGTCTCTCAATGGCCACTATTAATCAATCTCTATTGTCTATCTTCACGATCCAACAATTGATATCTATTATCCGCCCACTCGTACCCCTGCCATCAAGTCTTCACCACCTTTGACTGAGTTGTGCTTCCAAAGGACGATGGTGTCCACCTACAAGTACCCAATGCAATTATTCTTCAACAACTGCATTCAAGAACATTATTGTCGAAGAACAAGAAGGATGTTCCTCGAGCAAATCGCATCATTTATCAGTGATCGATCATTCTTTCATAGGACACTCATGTGATCAAGAAGGAAAACAAAATATCACAGAAGATCAAGTTCACTCATTGGAACAACAGATCGTAGCAGAGCCCCATTTTAGATAGTTAATGTGGTTGGTTGTCCATTATGACCCCTCCATGCATAGGATAGTAGGTATTTTTGGAATCAACCTCTATATATATCTAGAACTCAGAATGTAATAGGGTTGATGGTTTTATTTTTGATGTAAGGTTCAAATTTGGGAGACTGTAACTACTGTGATACTTGCAGCGTCTGGTCTTCTTTTCTAGTTAATACAAGCTTCTTTTGTTGTTAATTTCTCACTTTACACTTCTTCTCTGTTCTAGGCTATGCCTGTTATGGATTTATTCATGTGCTCTTGATATATAGCATTAGAGGTGCTGTCATCCCACCTCTATGTTAGAATCTAGCATGTGTCATTGAATATGTTATGCAGGTTTCTATTTACTCGGTGCCAGAGAGCTGTCATCTTGTCTGTGTACTAAGAAATAGATTTGTAGACCTTTTATGGGCTGCAGCTGGCCATCACAGACTCTTGTGCATCTGCTGGTTTGATTAGTATTCTCCCTGTCCACCTATTCCTTAAACTATGAGTAATTGGTGGTCTAAAGCCTTGAAGTCTGGGGGTGTTCACCCATGTCTGGAGTCGAGCACAGTAGAAGTGGTTATTTGGCTTGAATATGCATCAGACCTCCCATTCATCCATTTCCAACATTTTTTTGAGTTTGTAATGTTCCCGAGCATCTTTGAGATACAACCTAGGAGAGTTTCTTGGGGTGATAACATTAATTGGCGACGTTGCCAGGGAGAGGAGATTGAAGCTCATCTTCCCTCAGAGACGACACAGTTCCAGATTTTTATGATAGACAAAGTCTGGGCATGTTTCTAGTTGTAATCATCTATCTGGCGACTCCACTACAGGAAGACCAACCTTTGGTGACCCCACATTGAAGTTTTGGCTTAGTTTGTGAGGCATACCTTGAGAAATCCTCAGAAATCACCAGTTAAACTAGTGCCTGACCCTGAGAAGATTATCAGAGCAAAGAAAACTTCAAAGAAAGGAGCATCAGGATCAGGTAAGCCTAAGAAATCTTATGTATCTCTACAAGAGTAGGTTATAGCTGCGAATGTGTCAATTGAAGATGTAAAGCCTAGTGTTGCTAGTGAGAAATTTCCTACAGAGATTCATACAACTCCTTGTACATTTAGTTTCACTTTGGATCTCCGTCCAAAGATAGCTTCCCATATAGTCAATACAATTCCCTTGTCTCTGCCATCCATTTCATTGTTTCCCGCTATTCAATATACCAGCAGCCCTCCACAAACACCAGTCATGGCAGGCGAGCAAGTGCCCACGAGAATGGAAAGAATTGTTGCTGCTAGATATGGGCCTTTGGTCTTGCCTCCTCCTTTGAATGCCATGCCTTCAGGAGAGTACCAAAAATATATGCCTAAGTTCACTAGTAGAGATGGTGTAACTGCTGAAGAACACCTTGAGGCTTTTTACAGTCATGCTGACAACTTAGACATTAGTGAAAATGATGTGTGGATGAGAGTTTTTGTTCAGAGCCTTGATGGGGAGGCTAGAAATTGGTTCAGAAAGTTGACCCCTAGATCTATTGTTGACATTGAATCTTTAGATGATGCATTTTTGAAGCACTAGGGAGATAGAAAGGACTTGTTGTATTACCATACTAAGTTTGGTAACCTGAAGGGAGAAAATGGGGAATCTTTGCCTGATTTTAACAAAAGATTTAATAGGACGTATAGAAAAATACCAGCTGAGGTAAAGCCAACCCCTACCTCAGCCAAACTCAGTTATGGAAATGCTTTTGATTCTAATTGTTTTCTTGTTGTTGAGAGAAAGAAGATGTGCTACTTTGGCTGATATGCAAGATGCAGCCCTAGAGGTAGAATCTAATATTATGGCTACAGAAAAGCTTAAAATTCATGCTAATAGAAGAAGGCAGAGAGGTGAGGCTTCTTCTTCCTCTACTTCATCTTCAGAACCTAAATTAGATAAAATGACTAGAATGATAGAATCATTGACTGTTGAGATATCTAAGCTAAAGGTTGAGCAGAACTTAGGAAAGACAAGGCAGCAGAACGCATTTGCTCCTAGAAATTCAAATCCATAAAGAAGAGCAAATGAGTAGCTGCAAATCATTTAGAGGGGCAAAGAACCAAATGAAGAACATAAAGTTAAAGCTCCTTTCCAGAATATAGTCATGGAGGAAGAACATATTGAGGATGAGGATGAAATACATTGTATGGAAGATAAAGGCAGTGATACCTGCTTGACATTGGCTGCTTATGAAAAATCTTTGCTCCAAGAACAAGACAATCAAAGATGGGATAGAGACGATGTTCTTCAGGTTGGTGAACAAAAAAGATATAGTTTTAGGTCAAATGCAAATAATGTCAAGGAGAATCCTACCCAAAGAGTTGTTGTTCAATCATAGTCACAGAATACCAGACAAAAGAGACCAACAACTGATCCAATCATCTTCAGAGCACCAGTTCAAGAGGTAAGAGGTCCTGAGAAGTCCCTTTCCTCTTTCAGTCTTCAAGCATAAGTTTAGAAATTGAAAATATCTGTCTCTGTTAGAGCTTGTGAGGAGTGAAGTGTTAAGAATGCCTATCCTTGAAGCCCTTGAGTTGAAAACCACACAAACCTCGACTGACTCCATCAATTTGCAAGATGATAGACCTCCAGTTGTGCTAAGCCCAATGAACGAACTTGCTGATGATAATTCTCCATATTTTTATGTCTCCTTGACCATTCAAGATAAAATCCTCCACAATTTCCTACTAGACACAGGGGCTAGCCACAATCTAATGCCTAAGGCTGTCATGGAAGAGTTAGGCCTTGATATCACTAGACCATATCATGATCTATTCTCCTTCAATTCAAGGAAAGTGAAATTCTTGGGACTGATAAAAGATTTAGCCATTGCCCTAACTCAGCTGCTAATGAAAAGAATGGTAATGTACATTGTGGTAGTAGATGTCGCTCCCAAGTTTGGCATGCTACTGTCCAGAGGATGGATTAAGAGACTAGGTGGGACATTACAGAATGATTTATCTTACGCCACTATCCTAGTCTTTGGAGGAGAAAGCAGGAGATTATACAGAGAAGCACAACTCGCATACATCATCAACGATGAGAAAAATACTTCTAATCATCCTAGTTATGTTGTGGACACTAATTTTGGAGCTTGCATAATCCAAATAGAAGAATCTCATAAGGCCTCAATGCATCTCAGAAAAAAATAGTTTAGGCCAACGAAAGGAAGTCATGTTTGGGCGATGTTCTTTGATGGAGCATGTTCAAGGGAGACTGTAGGAGCAGGGGTGGTGCTGGTATCTCCACAAAGAGAAAGCACACAACTATCTTTTAAGCTGGCCTTCCAAGTCACAGACAATATAGCAGAATATGAGGTTCTGTTGTTGGGCTTGAATGCAACAAAAGACAGAGGAATCAAGAACATAAACGTGTTTGGAGATGTTGATCTGATCATTCAACAGGTGAACAAAACATTTGAAGCAAAGCACCCAAGGTTGAAAGCATATAGAGATGAGGTATGGAGACTCAAGGACTCTTTTGACAGTTTTTGTATCTCATATATCCCTAGAGCCAAAAATCAACTTGTTGATTCCCTTGTTGTATCTGATAGCATGTTCATTCCTCCCATGCCTCCCAGACTAGCTTATGAAGTCCAAATGAAATATAGACCATCCTTTCCTAATAATGTCCAGCATTGGAAAGTTTTTGAAGATGATAATGAATTGAATAGATTCTTGCAAGTCATTGATGAATTTTCTGAAACAAAAGTTTACCAAAATAATCAAGCCTTAGAAGAATGCCTCCAATCTAAGCTTAGAAATAAAATTAGCAAAGATAACATTGTCCAACTTCCCAACAATCATATACCCAAGGGTCTAATTCCTCTAGAAAGATTGTTTGACCAGAATGATGTCCCTTACAAGGCTACCCAAAAAGAATACCAATCTGCAATTTGTAAGCATGATGTAGGAAGTCCAGGTCAGCCTAGATACATAAATCTATCCACACATCTCTCTGCTGATCAATGCGTTGAATACTGCAATTTAATGAAGCAATTTGCTGATATTTTTATCTGGGAATATAGTGATCTGAAAACATATGATAGAAATATCATCCAACATAAAATCCCCTTAGAGAAATACACTATCTCTTTCAAGCAGAAGTTGAGACCAATAAATCCTATGCTCCTCCCTCTGATTGAAAAACAAATCAAAAAGTTGATGGCTGCCAAGATCATATTTCCTCTTAGATATTCCAAATGGGTAGCCAACCTAGTAGTGGTGAGGAAGAAAAGTGGAGAAATTAGACTTTGTGTTGATTTCAGAAACTTAAATAAGTGCTCCAAGAAAGACAACTATCCTCTACCCAAGATTGAGCATTTGCTGCAAAAAGTCTCTGGAGCCAAAGTGATGTCTTTCATAGATGGATTTTCAGGCTTTAATCAGATTGTTGTACACATGATCAGGAAAATATTGCATTCACCACTCTTTGGGGCACTTTTATGTATGCCAAGATGCCTTTTGGATTGATGAATGTTGGAGCCACCTTTTAGAGAGCTATGGATATAGCGTTTGTGGGAGAGAAGGATAAATTTGTCCTTATCTACCTTGATGATATAATAGTATACTCCACCAGTCAAAAAGACCATTTGCAACATTTGAAGAAAGTGTTTTTAAAGTGCAAAAGGTTTGGGATTTTAGTCAATCCTAAAAATTCACAATTTGCTTTAGAAGAGGGAAAGTTGTTAGGACATGTTGTGTCTGCTGCAGGTGTTCGAATTGACCCAGAGAGAGTAAAAGCAATTCAGACCTTGTCTGTGCCAAGGTCAAATAAGGATATCCAGTCCTTTCTACGAAAAATAAACTTTGTGAGGAGGTTTATACCAAATTTTCCAGAACTTATGAAGTATATTACCTCCATGTTGAAGAAGCGGTTAGAGATCAAGTGGACAGATTTGGCAAGAAGATCATTTGATTCCATTAAGAAAGCCATTATGGAAGCTCCCAACTTTAATTAGTCCAGATTACAGCAAGGAGTTTCATATATTTTCTTTTGCCTCTGATGACACCATTGCAGCTATTTTATTGCAAGCAGATGAAGAAGGCTCAAAACATCAAGTGGTATTTTTCAGCAAAACCTTAAGGGGTGTTGAGCTGAGGTATGATATTACTAAGAAACAGGCATATGCTCTTATCAAATCTTTGAAAGCTTCCAGAGTTTATATTTTACATTCTAAGGTAATTGCATATGTACCCTCTACTACAATAAAAGATGTATTAACACAACGTGATGCTGATGGAAGAAGGGCTAAATGGATTGCAAAGTTGATTGAATTTAATATAGAACTGAAGCCCACCAAGCTTGTCAGAGGTCAGGGCCTTCCTAGGCTATTAGCTGAAGAATATTGCAGAACATTGGACATAAACCTTATGCACTCAATTATAGAGAATGGTCAAACAAAGGAAGAAATAACAGTTGAACCAGAGAGAAGGTAGTCAGTGGCCGAAAATCTAGCTTTTTGTGATTGGTATTTTGTAATAGATAAATTCTTGCTAAAGCTAGAAATCCCTCCAGGCTTAAGGACAAGTCAAGCTAGAAGAATTAAGATTAGAGCAACAAAATACTGCATTAATGATAACCTTCTCTATTGGAGGGATCCTTCTGGAATTCGTTTGAGGTGTCTAGACGAAAACCAGTCAATGGAAGTTATGCAGCAGTTTCATTCCAGCATGTGTGGAGGACACGATTATTGGAAGACTATAGCCCATAAGATCCTCAGAGCTCGATATTATTGGCCCTCTTTATTTTTTGATATATTTTCATTTGTTAAGTCCTGTGATAGGTGCCAAAAATTTGGAGGGAAACAATAGTTGAAGTTCCTGCCCTTAAAACCAATACATGCAAAAGGACCATTTCATCACTGGGGCTTGGATTTCATTGGTGAAATCAATCCACATTCCAATGGCCAGCACATATGGATATTAGTAGCCACTGATTACTTCACTAAGTGGATTGAAGCAAATCCTACCAGGAAGGTTGATCGTAATGTTGTCATGAACTTTTTGATATAAAATATCTTCAATAGATTTGGTTGTCCACATAAATTAATCACGGATAATGCAGCAACCTTCAGAGAAAAAGAATTGGTGGAAAAATGTGATTCAGTGGGTATTAAACTAGTTCATTCCACCTCATACTACCCTCAAGGAAATGTTCTAACAGAATCTTCAAACAAGAGTTTGATAAGGATAATTAAGAGGTTGTTGGATGAGAACAAAAATAATTGGGATTCTAAGGCTAAATATGCACTCTGGGCTGACAGAGTGACCATTAAGAGATCCACAGGGAATTCTCCATTTAAGCTGGTGTATGGCACAGAGGTAGTATTTCCAATTCAGCTTATTATCCCTATGGCAAAGTTCCTACAACAAGAATAGAATGAGGAAGAAGACATGTCACACGGGATTATAGATTTATCAGAGGTACATCAAATCAGAGAACAACTGGGTGAAAAGATGCAGCACATCAAAAAAAGTTCAAGGAAGCCTTTGACAAAAAGACTAAATCAAATAATTTTCAGGTTGGGGACTTGGTCCTAAAGTGGGATGCACTGAAAGAAAAGTAAGGCAATCATGGGAAGTTTGATGCTTTCTAGACAAGGCCCTTTGTTATTTCTCAGGTCCAGGGGAACAACACCTTCCTACTGCAAAGCATGGGAGAAGAAGCGGTTTTTGATGGCCCAATTAATGGGCGTTTTCTAAAAATTTATGTTGTTTAACGTCTTTTGGCCTTAAAGCTGTAAATATTTTGTTTTATTAGTTTATTGTTAGCTCAGTAGACTCCATGCCGAATAGAACCGTAGGAAATTTTGCTAGTTTGTTTTTACAGGTAAGATAGTCGTCTCCAGTTCTTAAAACCTCAAAGGGAGGATCTCATCCCTAGAAGGACCCAGTGTTAGCTCTGCTATGTTCTTCGACATTTTATGGATGAAAATAGGTCAGGCAGTGCAGGTTATGCTTGCAAAGGGGCTCACAGAATTTTGTTTCTTCTTCTCCTTCATTTTCCTTACAACTCCATAACCCCCCATTATCCCTGTTTACTCCAACATTTAGCATAAACCTTTATTTCTTTAGCTCCCGAGCGCCGAGTTTATACTACCATATAGCCATGATCCTATAATCGAGTGCCTTTCACAAGCCTTTTCACATCACATCAGTCATAAATGTGAGCTTTAGGTCTCTGTCGTCGATTGCATCCACCAAGAGATCCAACAGTATTCACTTCCCCTGATACCATAACTTAACCGAACATTAGTACGTCGGGAAAGTGGTATTGACTTGGTCACATCTGCCACGCGTCGCCCTCCTACTGCAATCGCGCCCCCGCATATGAATACGCCATAGCTCCAAAGGAAGTGCGACCAATACCACCCACCACTCAACACCATCTTCCCAACCATTAAATTCCCCGCAGCTTCCGCTCTCATTCACCATTGGATCTACCCATATGAGATCCAATGGCCTTTGTCTATCCCGCTCTCACGTCTCCCGATGGCCACTGCTAATCAATCTCTGTCGTCTACCTTCTCGATCCAACAGTTGATATCTATTATCCGCCCGCTCGTACACCCGCCATGAATTCTTCGCCAACCTTGACTGAGTCGTGCTTCCAAAGGATGATGGCAGCCATATACTAGTACCTAGCACAATTATTCTTCAACAACTACATTCAAGAACACTATGGCCAAAGAACAAGAAGGATGTTCCCTTAGCAGATCACAACATTTATCAGTTATGGATCATTCTTTCATAGGACACTCATCTGATCAAGAAGGACAACAAAATATCACAGAAGATCAAGTTCACTCATTGGAACAACAGATTGTAGCAGAGGCCCATTTTAAATAGTTAATGTGGTTGGTGGTCCATTATGACCCCTCCACATATAGGATAACAGATATTTTTGTAGTCAACCTCTATATATATCCAGAACTCAGAATGTAATAGGGTTGACGGTTTTGGTTTTGATGTAAGGTTCAACTTCTGGAGACTATAACTATTGTGATACTTGCAGTGTCTGGTCTTCATTTTCAGCTAATACAAGCTTCTTTTGTTGTTAACTGCTCACTTTCCACTTCTTCTTTATTCTAGGATATACCTGTTATGCATTTATTCATGTGCTCTTGATATTTAGCATTAGAGGGGTTGTCATCCCACCTCTGTGTTAGAATCTAGTATGTGTCGTTGAATATGTTATGCAGGTTTTTGTTTACTTAGTGCCAGAGAGTTTTCATCCTGTCTGTGTATTAAGAAATAGATTTGCAAAAAAATTTACTCGTTGCAGCCAACCATCATAGAGTCATGTGCATCTGCTAGTGTGGTCATTATTCTCAATGTTCACCTATTCCTTAAACTGTGAGTAATTGGTGGTCTAAAGCCTTGTAGTTTGGGGGTGTTCACCCATGTCTGGAGTCAAGCACAGTAGAAGTGGTTATCTAGCTTGAATATGCATCAGACCTCCCATTCATCCATTTCCAACATTTTGTTGAGTTTATAATGTTCCTGAGCATCTGTGAGATACAACCTAGGAGAGTTTCTTGGGATGATAACTATCCCTTGGGTTTAATATTATTCCATTGGGTTTATAATCACTTGGGGTTTTAATATTAATTCCTTGGGTTTATAATATCAATCCCTTGGGTTTATTAATTTAAGGGTTCATATTCCTAGAGGATTATTGTCTTAGTATGAAAATGAACCATGGGCAACTATTGTAAACAATGGTAAACCATTGTTAGTCATCGTCAACCATAGTCAATCATGGTCAACAATAGTTGAATGTCACATTTGTCTAAAAATTTGTAAAGCATTGCATTGTTGCAAACATTGTCTCAATGTGATAACCAATCCAATAATAATGCGATAGTCAATGTTGTAATGTGACATTAGAAAAATGGTGTTTGATATTAGGGTTTCAAATATTAGGTTTCTAATATTGTATTTAATATTAGATTTATTATTTTAGAGTTCAATATTGGGATTATAAGATTAGAGTTTCTATTATTGGGTTTGCTATTAATCCTGGAGTTTTAGTATAAATCCCTTGGGTTTATTGTTCCTTTGGGTTTATAATATCAATTGCTTGGGTGTATTATTTCCCAACAAACCATGGTTTGTTATGAAGTCAACCATGGTCCAATATGGAATTGTGAGAAGGATTGTCTCAATATCAAAATCAATGACAGTCAATCATGTTTATTTTAGCGTTTATAATATTTATCTTAAGGCTTATATACATTTGGCTTATGATATTAGTCCGTTGGGTTTAATATTATTCCCTTGGGTTCATAATTCCTTGGGGTTTTAATATTAATCCCTTGCATTTATTATTCCTTTGGGTTTATAATATGAATCCCTTGGGTTTATTTTTCCCTTAGGTTTATAATATCAATCATGATCAGACATTGCCAATCCTATCCAACCATGCCTAGCCATGGTTGAATGTCGCATTGTGACAAAGATTGTCTCACCATGAAAATAAACCATGTTTATTTTAGACTTTGTAATATTTATGTTAGGGTTTACCAATGTTGGATTTATAATATTATTGTATTGGGTTTAATATTATTGTCTTGGGTTCATAATCCCTTGGGGTTTTAGTATTAACCCCTTAGGCTTATTATTAACTTGGGTTTATAATATCAATCATGGTAAGCTTTATTAATCTCTTATGTTTGTAATATCTATGAGTTGCGCTTCTTGATCCCTTAGGTTTTTAATATTTATCTCTTGGGCTCACTAATTCCCTAGGTTTATAATATTGAACAGTTGAGTTTATTAGTTCCTAGGGTATATAATATTAATAATCCCTTTGGTTTATTAATCCTTTGAGTTTAAAATATCAATTCTTAGGGTTTATTAAGTCAACCATCTTTATTTTAGTATTAATCCATTGGGTTTATTATTGCTTTCGGTCTATAATATGAATCCTTTGAGTTTATTATTCCCTTAGGTTTATAATATTAGTCATGGTCAACCATGGTTTAATGTCGTGTTGTGATAAGGATTTTGTGATTATGAAAATAAACCATGTTTATTTTAGTGTTTGTAATATTTATATTAGGGTTTACCAATGCTTAGCTTATAATATTAGTCCCTTCAGTTTAGTTTCATTGCCTTGCATTAATAATCCCTTGGGGTTTTAGTAATAATCCCTTGGGTTCGTAACATCAATCCCTTGGGTTTATAATACCAATCATGGTCAACCATGGTCAACCATAATCAACCATGGCTAATTGTGGTAAATCATGGTTTGATCTCGCATTATGACAAAAAATGTCTCCACATAGGTATTAATCCCTTGGCTTTATTGTTGATTTGGCTTTATTATTCCCTGGTCAACCATAGTCCAACATGGAACTGTGATGAGGATTGTCTCAATATAAAAATCAACGATGGTGAATCATGTTTATTTTAGTGTTTATAATATTTATCTTAGGGTTTATATACATTGGGTTTATAATATTAGTCCCTTGGGTTTATTATTCACTTATATCAATTCTAATTATTATTGGACCATGAGTTGTTATTATGAGTTAATAATAATAATAATAATTATTATTATTATATTATATATTATTGTAATAATATAATGATAATATAATATTATTATCCATTATTATTATTACTAAATAATATTAATACAATAATCATAAGAATATGGTTGTCATTATTTATAAAAATTAAGATGGGGAATCATGTTTATTTTAGTGTTCATAATATTTATTCTTAGCGTTTATATACATTGGGTTTATAATATTAATCTTTTGGTTTAATATATTTCATTAGGTTTTAGTATTTCCCTCGGTTTATTATTCACTTATCACAATTCTTATTATTATTGGACCATGGGTTGTTGTATTATTATTATTACTAATTAATATTAATATAATAATCATAAGTATATGATTGTTATTATTTATATAGTTATTAATAATCATAAATAATTGATCTTTATATATATATAAAAAATAAGTCTCTTATCGCAATTCCAATTATTATTGGAATACCCTTGTTATCATGAATTAATATTAATATTATAATATTAATATAGTAATCATTTAATAATATATGCTAAATATATAAGAATATGGTTGTTATTATCTATATAGTTATTAATAATCATCAATAGTTGGTATTTAAGAAATACACATAATAAGTATTAATGTCCTTGATACAAACTTATAGTATTATATCAACCATATTGATAAATATGGTTGTGCTATTATTTTATCACTCACAATATATCTCATTCTCTAGCATGAACATCATTGTAACTTAGTGGGCAAGAAACATAACACCATCCAACAATTTTATGAGTAGAAAATGACAAAGATCACCATTCTAGTGCCACCTAATAATGGTAAAAAAATACAACATTTTTGGCCACATTCATTGGAGCCGTTTGGAGCAACAATGAACGAAATTTAATTATCATACATGGACAATTTGTCAACAAAATCTGGCATGTTATCGTTGTATTGAGTCGAACTTAAAACAACTGATGATGTATTGAGTCACCTAAATAAATGACTACTATTATTTCCACTTCAATTCAATTGAACGCACTGTAAATGACGCCATAATATGTACTTTAATATCAAAATATGCAGGTCAATGTATTATTTTGTAGCATTCTTTTGATAATGTTCTGCGCTTGACCGAATGAAAGTTGAAACTATGCTGATTTCATCCTGCCAACGTGCTTGATAATATATGGAGATAGTGTTACAACTGCACCAATTACCCTCTATCGGAGGAGATCGATCCCACACTTGTTGGGGAACAGGGCATAATATCTTGCAAGCTAGTATATTTAAGACTAATCATTCCATTCAAATCTACCGACTTAGATGCTAATGAGAACTAGCTGTAATTTAAATTTGATGTCCACTGAATATTTCTGGAAAGCACTGGTAATGAATGTAGCTACCTAATACCCATCTCTATTTGTATAGACATGTTACTTGATGGAACATAATCAAGTAATGTGGTCCTCGAAAATAGTACGACCGTGGTTAGTCCCTTTAACACCAACACTATGTTGTTGGCCATGAATGATTACTACGATATTCCACGTTCCCATTTGCAATGAATAAACGTTGCTCTCAATCATGTATATGCTGCTTGGCACAATGAATACGATTCCATATAAGACCACTACTTTCCATCATGTTTATGTTTTATTTGGTTCTACAACAAAGGTCCTTCGTTATCAAAATCTGGCGGAGGACATTCCGATCCTAAGTTCAAGAAGTACTTATTCAATGCTCGAAATTTGGGACACCCAAGGCCGAGCTATCTGGCCATCATTAATGATATATATGGTGAACCAAGCAGCCAGGGTTGACAAATAAATCTTCCCAAGTGTTGTTTGATCATGCACACTTTCTTTGAACCACTCGATACCTTAAGCACATTGGAGATCTGAGTCAACATAGGCTTCTAGGAATCTAGAAATTTTACAACTTGATCCCAACAAATCCTTGCCTGATAATTCTTTTGACAATTTCAACTACTTATTCACGCTCTTCCATTCCTACAGTATAATTCTGCTGTTGTACCCTGAGATTTTCACTATCACTAAACTATCATTGCACTTGCCACTACATTATCATACATCTAAGGTGATCTGCTTGCAGATCTGAAAAATAAAAATAAACAGAGAAAACCACAGAACAGACTGTAGACACCAAGACTAATTGATAAACAGCAGATCTGAAAATAAATAAAATAAATAGAGAACTACAGGACAACCTATAGTCAGCAAGATTGGAATACGCAGATTGGAATACGCAGGTCTGCAAAACACTGCCACTATATTCTTCAGGAAGAAGAGATGAGCCTGTTTTAAAACAACGCCCTCATTCTCCTTATTACCAAAAGATAAAAAGAAACAAACTGCGAAACTATATAAAACCCATATATTTTAGATGTTTTCCCTTTTTCATATGTTTCCCTTTTAATTCTTGGATGTTTCCAAAACAATACGCTTTTTCTTGGTTGCCCAATCAGTGAGATGTTGCTGATTTTTCTGTCCTTTCTGGTTGTCCAATTCCTCCCTGTTTAGATCAGGAAGCGTCCCGGCTTCCTCCACCAACTGAGGGAAATTGCGTTGCAATGTTTCTGCATTGATCCATTTGGCCTGTGCTGGTGTGTGTCCTTTCCGACCAACCAAATAGGAGAAGTATGGCTGATGTCTTGTATCCTGTTTCTTGAAGTCCAGAATTGTATCTTTGAGCAGAAGAGGCTGAAAATCTAGAATATTATCAACCGGATGATGAATTGTAACAGATTCTTCAAGGAGAGGTGGCTCAAATAATTTGAGATTATTAACATTAAGAACATCGTGGATGCCAAGCTGGGAAGGCAAGTCCAAGCGATATGCATTTTCTCCAATGCGTTCTAGAACAGTATATGGGCCATATCTCAGAGGGTGCAACTTATGATGCTGGCCCTTGAAGCGTTGCTTGTCCAATAAGAGCCACACACCATCTCCAGGTTGAAAAGACAAGTGTGTTCGCTGCTTGTCATGTCTCTGTTTGGCACGAGCTTGGGCTGCTTGCAAAGCAACAGTTACTTGAGCTTGGCATTGAGAAATGGAGTGTATAAAATGATGAGCTGATTTTTGTTCCTGTTGTTGATGTGCAGACCCAGAAGGGGTGATTGTCAATGGTATCTCAGAGGGTGCAGTTGGTTGAAACCCAAAGCAAACCTCAAAAGGTGAGAAACCAGTTGCGGAGTGTGTTGCTCGATTGTAACTATGTTGAATGATGTGCAAATATGTATCCCACTGTTTGTTTTTGGAAAAGTAGCTGCGAAGTGAGTGAACCAAAGTACGATTGACAACTTCGGTTTGTCCATCTGTTTGTGGGTGGAAAGCAGTGGAGAAACGAAGTTGGCAACCCAACAAAGACCAAAGAGTACGCCAGAAGGTACTGAGAAAACGAGAATCACGATCTGAAATAATGCTACTTGGCAAACCAAAGTGTGGCCACAGATGATGGAAGAAGAGATTCGCGGTTTGAGCAGCAGAAGTAGTCTTATGACAAGGAATAAATATAGCCATCATGGAGAAATGACATACCACTATCTAGATAGCATCATGTTTACGAAAAGCAGTAGGAAGGCCACTTAAAAGGTCCATGGAAATGGATTCCCAAGGACGAGAGGGAATTGGTAATGGTTGATACAAACCATGCTTACGATTTGAGGGCTTGCTTTGTGAACAAAGAGAACATCACGAATGAATTTTTCCCCTTGCTTTGGTAAAGCAGGCCAATAGAAGTGGCGTTGAAGATTGAGAATAGTCTTGGTGGTGCCAAAATGCCCTCCACATGAAGATGCATGTGCTTCACGGATAAGAATGAGACGATCATCAGATTGTGGCACACATAGTTGGTTCAATTTATACAACCAACCATCACGAATGGTATAATCAAGAAATGGAGTTTGGTTGATGACTGTAGGGTGTTGCAAAGCTTCCCATATCTCACCAAAGACCGGATCTGTTGCATACATCTCTTTCCAAGCATCATATGGAGCACAATGAACCTCTAGAATGTGTAGGACCTGAGCAGGCAGTCGACTTAAAAAATCAGCCATCTTATTACTTTTCCCCTTCTTGTATTTAATCACCAGATGGAATTGTTGGATGTAAGAAGCCCATTTTAAATGGCGTTGCTCTTGAATCTTTGTTGTGAGTTGATGAAGATTAGCGGATGATGATCTGTATGGAGGATGGTCTCTTTGCCAAGAATGTAATGGCGCCATTGCTTCAAAGCTTGCACTAAACTGTAGAATTCCTTGTCATAGGTGTTGTACATGAGCGTAGCATCCGCAAGTGCCTCAGAATGGTATGCCATAGGGTGGCCTCCCTGTTTAAGAACAGCTCCAATGGCGAATTGAGAGGCATTAGTTTCTATCTCAAATGGTTGATTCATATCTGGCAAGCGAAGAACAGGAGCAGAGCATAAGGAACTCTTGAGTTGAGCAAAATGTTGCTCAGATTCGGCATCCCAAGTAAACTTTTCTTGATGAGACAACTGGTGCAAAGGGCGAGCCAACTCTGAAAAATGAGAGACAAACTTTCTGTAGAAATTAATACCTCCCATGAAGCTCTTGAGGTCATGTGCAAAGAAAGGGGCTGGCCATTGCGCAAAGGCTTGTACATGAGAGGGATTTGGGCAAACCCCTTTATTGTCAATAATAAATCCCAAATATTGAACTGATGTTTGTCCAAAATAGGATTTCTTTTCTTTGACTTGAAGGTGATGTGCTCGCAATAACTCAAGTATGGTGCGAACATCCTGAAGATGGTCTTCCTAAGATTTGTTGAATACTAAAATGTCATCAAGGTAGATGACCACAAACTTACCCAAATGTGCCCTGAAAACATCATTAATGAATCTAAAAAAGGTGGCCGGTGTGTTGGTGAGTCCAAATGGCATGACCAACCATTCAAATAGCCCAAACATTGTTTTAAAAGCAGTTTTCCATGTGTCGGCTGCATGCATGCGAACTTGATGGTAGCCTGCAGTTAAATCCATCTTTGTGAAGAAACAAGCCCCGTGTAAATGGTACAACAAATCCTCAATGCGGGTAAGGGGGTAGCGGTTTTTAACAGTGGCTTTATTAAGGGCTCGATAGTTTGTCACAAGGCGCCATTCAGAAGTATCCTTTTTGGGAATAATAAAAGCTGGAGATGCACAGGGCGAGGATGACGGCTTAATATGACTGGATGTCAACAATTCTTCAATTTGGCGTTTGATCTCAGTTGCCTCTCGAGGGGCAAGGCGATAAGATGGGGCATTCGGTAAGGAAGCACCAGGAATAAGATCAATGTGGTGTTCAACAGAGCGTGTTGGAGGCAGCCCTGTGGGTTGGGTGAAGGCATCTGCAAACTCATGGAGTAGCGGAGCCATTGAAGGAGGGACTGGATAGGTGAGGTTGTCTGGCTTGACAGGGCGAACCAAGCACAAATAAACATCTTGGTTTAAATTGACTCTCATAATGGGAGCTTTGCCAATGGAAGGTTGGGTTGCTGTGCTAGTTGAGGATGTGAGCACATAGGTGCGCCCATCGTGCTGCAAGTGGTATTGGTGATCTGTAGCATGATAAACAGCATGTCGAGCCTCTTGATAGGGAATTCCTAGCAATAAATCAACACAATCTAGAGGAGAAACATCACATACCACAGTATCTCGAAAAGGTCAAATAGGAAAGGTGACAGCACAACATTGTGAGATGGTAAGATGAGGACCGTCCTTTCTGACCCAACCAAGCTGATACGGGTGGGGGTGAGGAGTGGTGGGAAGGCACAGGCGTGCAACTAAGTCTTGTGACACAAGATTCTTTTGACTCCCATTGTCAAGAATAAGTGTGGCCAACTCATGTTTGATTTGACAATTATGGGTAAACAAAGGCGTAAAAGAGGTGTTTGGTGCATTAGCAGTCATGAGGATGAGAGAGGGGTCCACTTCAGTCGGATTTTCGAGAGAAACAACTGGAAGTGGGGTGGTGGCCTTGGGTTGTTCGACCTCTGTAAAAAGAGTTTTCTGGGGGCGGAGATTTTTCAATACTCGACAATCTGCAGATGCATGTGAGTTGGTCTTGTGAAATGTACACCACGGGGTGCGGTGAGGTGTGGGTGATGAGGTAGAGGCGACATTAGAAGAATCAAAGGAAGATGGACCACTTCTGGCTTGAGGATATCGGATTCTAGTACCCACTTTGCGTTCCACCATTAGGGCCCGAATAAAGGCCTTATCTAATGAAGCACTATCAAACAACTCGACTTCACGATGAAGAAGCATTAGCAAACCATAATTAAATTTGATAATTAGTACCTCGTCTCGATCAGATATATGGAGTTGAATGCGCAGCTTGCAGAAGACATCAATGTAGGCTTGCACTGATTGATTGGGTAGTTGTCGAAGCTACAACCATTTGGCAAGGAGATTTTGTATATATCCTGGAGGATAGAAGCATTCACATAAGGCCTCGCAAAAGAGATTCCAAGATGTGATAGGCGTCGATTTGGTCTCGGCTTGTTCTCCAAGTTCCACAACTAAGGACATATTCTCAAGATGAGTATCCCACCATGTTTGTGCTAGGCCTTCCAATTGTAGACTGGCGATCTGAAGTTTCATCTCCTCGTCCATTGTTGGACAAGTTCGAAAATAGTTGGAGAGGTTGTGGATCCAAGAATCAACAATCTCACCATTCATTTTCCCTGAGAATTTTGGCAGTTGAAAGCGTGCATCAAGCTGCATTGGCCCTAGAGGGCGTTGTTGTTGTTGCAGCGTAATTAGCTCTTGAAGAGCCCTAGCTAAATCATTACATCGCGAGGCTGCATGGGAGTGCTCTGCTGCGTCTAGATGCTCTTCACGGGGGGGCACGATTTTCATCCACTGAATGGGCGTGAAATGTATGACCTTAAAAAAAAAAAAAAAAAAAATTCTTCGAAGAGGCAGATGTCTTCCAAAATCTTACAATCTGATACCAATTGATCTGCTTGCAGATCTGAAAAATAAAAATAAACAGAGAAAACCACAGAACAAACTGTAGACACCAAGACTAATTGATAAACAGCAGATCTGAAAATAAATAAAATAAACAGAGAACTACAGGACAGCCTGTAGTCACCAAGATTGGAATACGCAAGTTTGCAAAACACTGCCACTATATTGTTCTGGAAGAAGAGATGAGCCTGTTTTAAAACAACGCCGTCATTCTCGTTATTACCAAAAGATAAAAAGAAACAAACTGCGAAATTAGATAAAACCCACATATTTTAGATGTTTTCCCTTTTTCAGATGTTTCCCTTTTAATTCTTGGATGTTTACAAAACAATACTTTTTTTCTTGGTTCCCCAATCAATGAGATGTTGCTGATTTTTCTGTCCTTTCTGGTTGCCCATAAGGTGTCTGTCAGACCTGTTGGACTATTATTTTTGGCATCTTTGATTACAGTATATCGTATCTCTGTTGGCATAGATAGCGCTGGTCCATTGTATAATTTGCCATTGACGCCCCACATTTCTACAACCACTTCCAGAGTTCAACGGTGTACATTTAATCCAATCGATTATGTGACTTTTGCAACATTGAGGCAGATGTCAATTATGCCAATCGCCAGGCGATGTAATGTTGTTTTGCAATACATCTCCTGTCAGCCAAATGTAATGCCCATCTCATCCAATATTATTTGTCCTTTACATCCATAATGTATGATGCTACTATAATAATGACTTTGTAACGTCCCTCAGGCCTTTGAAATCAACGATTCAATTTTCTCTACTAATCCGTACTATCTGCATATTCTATCGTTGCCTCAGCTCGACACATTATGTCGTTTCTTTACCCATCTTACATTTTAGATTTCAGAAATAGAGTTCAAAGTTCCATCAAAGAGTCTCACAATTCATCTGTTGAAATTCTTTTTAATGCAATTGTTCCCCCTCACTATGCCACACATTGTTCATGGTTCATGTTCCTATGATGAGAGAGTTGTTGTCATCATTTCGGGATTCACATTGAATATGAATTTGACGATATTTTAATACTGAGAGAAGTGGCCAATTCCCAGGCTTTTCCTACCCTTACAGTCTTGATTGATCAATAAGGTCGACGGTTGCTGTTGTGCATTTGATATGAAATGAATCGTAGTGGTCCTACCAATATGGAAAACACTCTTATGCTCTAATATCTATAAACATGGTCATATGTGAAATATACATGGATCGTCTTGTTCCAACAACACATCCTCTTGACCCATATTGAATATAGATGTCATCAACTAAAGTAAGGCCACTAGCAACTACTATCAGAAAATTTATGATGCTACCTCTTTCTCTATTTTCTTCCTTCCTCCATTCCTTTTTTGGGATAACTTTCCAATGAATTGCCAACATTCTTGCCAGATATATGCCTCTTTGTTCGCTGTAATTTTTTGTGTGGATAGTTTGAGGGGAACTTTGGCTAAAATGTTCACCTTTTTAGTTCCTATTTAGTTCTTTTGTTGGACGTCCTGCTCTTGATGCTTAAGGATTAGTTCGTAAACTTTACGCATAAACCTTGACATGCTCTGTGATTGTCCCTTGATTGGTGCTTAGACTTAAGCTTAATGTCTTAGCATTGTACTTTTCTTATTTAGTACCATTCTAATTTTCTTGTTGAATATTTTATGTAGATATTGCACACTATTTTTGGAATTTTATTTTTGTAAATAGTTCTTTCAAGACATTCTACGGTCTACTCCCCCTAGATGGACCAAGTTCCTCATTGTTTCCATGAGAAACTCCATCTCAAATGATGATTTTATTATGTTATTGAAATCATAACTTTGCACTTTTTTCTTCCTTTTCCATGGTTAAGTAGGTTTCTTTTTGTTATCTGCATTTCTTTCATTGTTTAGTCTATTTGTAGTTTCTTGCATCTTTGTTTAGATTTTTTTAGAGTATATGGTTGCATGCAATCCTTGGCTTTGTGGCCAATACTATCACATCAATAACATGTAATGTGGTTAAGAGATAAAAGGAATGATATGCGTTTTCTTGTGCTCATTTTCTTGTTTACATACATTTTACATTCCATATATTTATGTCGAAATATATTACAAAAATAATAGTAACCATAGAAATGACTTATGTACCTAGAAGATGATTCTCTTCAGTACTTGTTTTCTTGGTGGAGCTTCCTTTTTGCTACATATATTGCTAATTAAAATTGATTTTTTTGCCTTACATTATGTTGCAACATGTCCAAGTTCATGTCAAGAAAAACACTTAATATATTTCAAAGGAGCAAAGAATCTCCTTCCAAATCTTCTCAATTCATCTATAGGAGAAAATGACATTCTTGCAAAGTGTTCTTCCTTCACCTTACTCTTTAGCCTATGATGTTGCTCTTTGTTTTTTTTTTCTTCTTTACTAATAATGCTTCTTGTACCTTCTCCTATAGGTATTCAAGGATGATTCATTATCCTCTATGGTTTGTTTTCCTCAATTTCTTATGGAAACAACCTCCTCTTGAATATTACTACATAATCTATTTTTTTTCATCTAACTCACATTTAGTTGAATCAATATCAGCTTCTAATCATTCACACTATAGGTCTCTCTCCTTGAATTTATTGATCATCACCTCTTCTATTTTCCTTTCGTCCTCAAGTCGTGTCTTCAAACTCACAATTTCCTCCTTATACTTATCCTTTCTCTCATCACATATTTTCACTAGTTTCTTAATATCTTTGTTTTCATTCCACTTTGCCCAAGAAAGTTATATGATAGCACTTGTAATAGATCTAACCTGCAAATATATAAAAATAAAATTATACCCAATAATACAATTAAAGTCAAGGGCCCATACAAGAGAAAACTAGATACTGCAATTAAACCCAAGAGCCCATATAAGAGAAAACTAGATAAATTGCAGATCTTTACTAACATCAAACCCTTGAAGTAGGCTAACACCATAAAATCACTCCTTCACGAAGGAGAACACTCACAAGACATATGCTTGCCAAGACAATAATCCTTGACACGTCCCAATGGGGAGTCTCTAGCCCCTATATAGGCTTCATACAAACAATACCATGAGACCATATATATAATACAATTGGATTATCTCATTATTTCTAACTACTTGTGGTCCCTTACATGATGCAACTTAATCACTTTATTTATTAACTATGGCCCATTTATTTATTATACTTACATCTCATTATTTCCTTGGGTAAATACCTTTGTATCCAATAATATCCCCCTTAGATATACTACATTTTTTCTTCAGCTATCTTTTCTTCAAGGAAATAAGGTCAATTCAAACTAGCAAAGACCTCATTTGACTGAACACTTTCCTTTTGACCGAGATTTTTCTTCTTCCTCTTTCTCTTCTCTTTTTAGAGAGTGCAGCTACTAGATTATCTTTCATGTATGAGATGCAATCTAGCCCATATTTATTTTGAAAAATTTAAGTCTATTACTATATCAAGATCCTTATTATGAACATTTTATACATAACACATTTTTCCTTGGCACTCCATTTTTTAGCTTGCATAGAAGGATAGCCTTTGCAGTAACCATCACATACAAGCTTCCATACACTAGGTCCATATGTTATTAGTTATTTTTTAACCTTATCTCTCCATTCATAAAATTTTGATGCACTAAGCACAATTACACTTTGATAGTCCATGACTGAACTAGACCTCCTTCAATTTATTAGGGTGACACCAAAGAAAACCTCTTCGATACCAATTGATGAAAGCATAACTAAATTGAGTGGGGGGTGAATCGGTTTAGTAAATTCATGGAAATTAATTTTATTTTCTTTAAACTCACTAACTAAACCATTAAATGATTAGATTGATAGATAACAACTAGCAGACACGAAACTGTGGATAATCCGAATCATGCCACTACAACAAATAATAAATAAGCCAAAAGGATCACATAAACACATCATAACAACACTTACGGGCACAAGATATAAGTACAAACGCATAAAGGGAGAAAATCATGAGTTTGTTATTGTTGTGATGCAAAGGAAATCTCTGACTCCCTTATTACATCTAATTTTTTGTAGCCACCAACCTACAGGAGGTCGTTACCTCAGTTTTTTGCAAGTTGCAACATGCAAGCATGCTCCAACTTCCGTAAGTTTTCTCTAGGCTACAACCCACACGAGCCTACTAATTCAACATGACCCAACGTAATATTTATCAAGCCGCTACTTGAAAGGAGACTACAATCCCCTAATGCAAATGTGAAACAACAATGTGCTAGTCTACCTAGTCTTCGATTCTTCATATATCCATCTTCATCACTACCTCTTCTTCCCTTCAAATATGCTTCACGTAAGGTTCATATCTCTCAGGAAACTAATGCATAATACCCCAATTATCTCTCACCTTTTCTCTTACTCTCTAACCCATTTGTTGTTCGAAATCAAATATTTTATAAAACTATTTTGTTGGTTGTTTGTATTCCACATAAGAATATGAAGTGAACAAGCTTAACTCTTTTCCTTCCACTCATTCATTTCCAAGGTCTTCATATTTTTAATATTATAACATAATAAGTTCTCCACCACATATTATTTTGGACATATAAAATGATTAGGCACACCAATATCAACATAATGCCAAAATCAACATTATAACATTACAACACATGCACACAGTGCAAGCACTCTCTAATGCAAACAATATGCACACAACATATGAAAGAAATCCAAGCATATCTATGCAAAATTCTCTCTCCAAAGCCATTTATATGATTAAAGCCATATTTTCTTCATGAAATTGCCTCAATGATCTTGAGACTTTTTTTTTTTTTTTTTGTCATGGAGTTTTTCCTTTGTTTTCATGGAGTCTTTACATTGCCTTGCATCATAGAAATTCAACTAAACAATGATTTAGCATCACAACAAATTATTCAATAAGAAATGACTGCAACATTATCCAAGATTTTTAGATTATTATCACAACTCTATGCTTTTACCTTGAGTTATATCAACTAAATCTATTTTCATGCACCAACTATGCCATGATATTGGTGGCTTGTTTTTTCTACTCTTAATAGTTTAATACCAAATTATGCATTTCCAAACATGCCAACATATTGCCATGCCATATCACCTATTTTTTCTCCTTTTCTATGTTTCTAATACATAATTCCAATGATCTTCCATCCCCTGTTCTTGTTTCTTTATTTTTCCTTTGACTTTCCTTTTCCTTGATGTTGCTCATTTTCCATCAATGACAACAATGCCATCAACTAGTCATGCAATTCAACCAAATTGTACTTCCATTAGGTCTAGTTTTATTGCTAATGGTGCTACTAATAAGGTTACAAATGAGGTTGAGGCATCCTCATGTGATCGAGATGATGTTTATGTAGCTCTTGTTGATGATCCTGTGTCTAGTAGTGGTGATGAGTTTGATCATGATGATGAATGATCATGTTGATAAATGATATGTAGACTTGTAGTCATGTAGTAGGGAAATGGCCCCATAGTTGTAGCATTATTTTTGGAATTTAGAGGCCATTTAGATCCACATTTATTTTGTATTTTGTCAATGATATGTATTGCACTCAGTGCCATTTTGATATATTCAACTTTACATAGTATATAGATGAAAAGACTTTTCATATTTCATCTCTATTGGCTTGGAATAATGTTTTTAAATCTTAAAAGTAGTTTTTCTTCGTTGAATATTAATTATTTAATGTAATTTCTTTTAGATCAGTTCATGGAGATATAATCATTCCTGATTTGACCAGTTTTGGTTTTAAATACTATGGATAAAAATTGCTATGTGTGGCCTTAACATTCAAGTGCAATAGAGAGAACCTCCAAAAGTAGAATATTATAATAATTACCACATGGAGATTGTCCGAGAAGACTGAATTTTGGAAGCAAGTACTACAACACTTTTGAAATTTTGGTTATAAGGAACCTATGAAGCTACAACAAGTTCAAGAAGTTTTCATATTGGAGTTAACCTAGATGATGGTGCATTTTCAAAACAAAAATTAGGTAAATCCCTAGAAAATTTATTTGTAATATTGTTTGGACCATGGTGAACAAAATGTACAGGGTTTTTAGGAAAAAAAATATGGATCTCACTTTTCCATCCAAGCATCCATTCCTCGCAGTGGCTATTGTTTCCTTTCTATTCTTTTGATTTCCTCCTCAATAGTGATATACTAGAGTTTAGTAGCAAAGATTGAGAAAGTCCCTCGAGGACACCAAAACAACACATGTCATCTCTACACACCATCCTAGAGAACAAAAAGGAAACAAAAAGATATTTATATTTAATGTTACTTTGTTACAACATATAGATGCAGGGGAAACAAACATCCCATGAACTCTTACTCGTAGGTCCATAGAAACAACTATAAACGTCCTTCAAATTTTTAGCAAAATAAGACAAAGTTCAAACATTGTATGTGTTTATGTGTTCATCTATGTTAGAGATTGAAGAATGTGGGGCAAAGTTCTCTTCTCAATATTCTAAAACAATTTAATATATTACATAGGAAACATCAACAATAAATGATTGGAGTGAGACTCAACTAGAACTTAACTGAACTCGACTTAACTCAAACTGGCTATGAGACTTGGATGGACAATTATGACACCTAGCATGTGCTTGGAATTAGTTTCTCCAACACTCCCCCTTAATTACAACCACAAAAATTTAAACTATGATGCATGCTAGTCTAAGCCTTAGTTAGGCTTACAATTTAGAAATAATTAACATCAACTGGATTTCCTTTTCTCTTTCTTTTCTTCCAGATCTTGTAGACTCTAAATTTCTCCAAATTTTTATTTTTATTATAGGCTTCAAATTTGAGTTTTTGGTGTATCTCTTTCATTGTTCCAGGCTCTCCATTTTGGGTTGTGTTGTATTGTTTCCACGACTAGCTCCCCTTCGTGGTGTCGATTGTGCAGCGGGGGAGTCACAGGGGGTTTGAGTGGGGCGATTACTCTATGGTGTCTGAGGCAGTGGCCTGGGGAAATTTTTTTTGGAGTCTATATTAGATGGTCAGACCTACATATGGTTTTGTGCATGGGTTTTCGCACATGGTTTTGGGAACGATGGTTTTCAGTCTATGGTATTATATGCTTCGGCATGAATATATATGTATTGCAACATTGAAAGGAACATAATGAATAATCAATTTGGTAGTCTTGGTTTTGGGATCCAGGAGAAAATCTTTGTGTATATTTGTTTTATGTGTTATTCTATCGCTATTGTTTATTTTTTGTACTTTAGAATTCGTATGCATGTAATTTCTATACAGCGTTAAAATCTACACTCTATACATGTCCTCTACTTATTGAAAGGTAAGCTTGTATGTGGATTGCTACCACATGTTATATTTCGTAGTGTGATCTTCACCATCGGTGTTTTGAACAGAAATTTTTTGCAACATAAGATGAGAAGAAAAATTTGTCTCTTTATGACTCCAATAAATGAAAACTTCATGTACAACATCCATGTTGCCCTCAACATTCATTGTTGCAACTTCTATGGAGACTTCATTAAAACATGGTGTTGCAAGCTATGTTTCAAAGAACTTTAATTGTTCTTCAAATTTTGTTACTTCTTCTTGGTTCTTGCTAACAAATGCACATTCAAAATCAAGGTTAAGTTTAAAAACATTTGCAAAACCAAATGAATTCTATTCTTTCTACTCTGCAATGATATATTTCTCCTCTTTTGCTTCATTCCCTACCTCTATCGCTCTCACTCCTTTACTAACTTTTGTTGCTTCAGAAAGGTTTTCTTCCACTTGGTTTTTAAACCCAAGTGGGATTCTTTCACCAAATAAAAATTTATCAATTATATGATTATGTTGAATCATTTATTCATTAGAAAATTGGTCTTCATCAAACTTAACATCAACGAATTGAAATGTTGGATTCACCATAACATTAGTTTCATGAATGGTAGCTTCACTATCATCAACAATGTTTATTAATGGATTTACTAAATGGCCATCCAATTGTGGTTGTGCACAGTGGGATTCACATGCATCTATGTGATATTTCTCTTCTTCTTCTACAAATTTCGTACATTCACCATTCACTTGTGGTTGAGGACAATGCAATCCATAAGAATTGATGTGTTATTTTCCTGCTTCTTGTAACATACCATCATCATTACCATCCACTGTGAAGTGGGATTCAGAAAATTCTTCATCTTGTTTTAGATATTTTGTTACAAATCCACCTTCATCTTCAACTTGAATAATTCCAATTACACAAAAATTCCTCTCAAGGGTATTTAAAGCCTCCTTGGCTGACTTTGTATCAGCAATGAGAGAAGAATCTTGTCATCTACACTTTCCTTTATGCATTTGAATGTGAAGGTTTTCTTTTTCCTTTCTCCTTTCAACGCTTCCAAATAGAAATCAAACAACTCATACTGTTGCTTTGAATTTTTGAGCCTCTTGGCTTGTCCCACTTGTTGAGTATTGGCTGAGTACACCTCAATAAACATATCAACATGCAAACATAGTGACTTCCATGTAATAAAAAAATTTGGCTCTTGGTTACACCTATACAAACTCGTAAAATCATTCACTTAAGAAGGTATAGCTTTTATGCTGCACAACTCCAAATGAATTCAATTGTAAACTCTAGCTATGACAAAAATGGTTGTGGATGTGGCTCATGGTTCCCACATGACGCTTCCCCACGGTTCTGCTACACACTAAAATTTTTTTTGTCCTTTTTGGGAAATAATTTTAGAGAAACATTTTTTCTAATTATTATTATTTTTTTAAATATGAGCACCTTCACAAACAAAATACCTTTTATATCATATGAAGAACACACACTTTTTCTTTTATGACAAACTCCTCCTTAGAGAAAAAAAACTTTGAAGAAGCCATTTGAATCACATATATGTTCTTTGCCTTATGAATATCTCATGAGAAATATTCCTTCTCTTTTTTGTTAACAAGTTCTTAAAAATATTGTTCTTAAAAGAATGCGTTACATCAAATAATTCGTGTTGTTATCTTTTGATTTTTTCGTGCTCCTAATGGAATTCTCCTTATGTATGAAGACCCACCTTTTCTTAATACATGCTCATGATTGGCTTGTGCTCACAATAGCACTAGTGGAAATAGGCTAATGTTCTCTTTCAACTTTACATGTGCTTTTTTTTTTACTATGATGTCACACCTCTCGATACAGAGTGGCTACAAAATATTTCACTCCTTTCACACTTCTATGCACCGACACCTGTGATAATTTGGAGGATTTTGTAGTTTTGTAAGTTTTTGTGTTTTTATTGTACCTTCCCTTTTTGAGAGATGAGAAAGTACAACGTCTTTCACAGGGTCCTCTCGTCCTCAAGCTCCTCAAGCTCCTCATACACTCTGTTATTTCTCTGTGAGAAGAAAAAATTTGAAATGTTTCTCCTCTTCGAGACTTATGCAAGCTCTAGCTTTGATACCATGCCAAGGATTGAAGAATGTGGAGAGAATTTCTCATCTCAATATTCCCAAATAGTTAAATAGATTACATAGGAGACATCCACAATAAATGATTGGAGTAGGACCCAACTAGAACTAAACTGAACTAGACTGAACTCAAACTGACTATGACACTTGGATGGATGGCTATGACACCTAACAGGTCGTTGGAATTAGTTTCTTCAACAATATATTTATTTGATACTCTCATGTTATGTCTATTTATGTGTATGTTCTCCTTGGAAAGGGTTTAACAACCATCTTGAAAATCCCATGTAATAAAAGTTAAGAAAAGGAAAAATAATAACCATAGTTGGGACACTTATTCTAAGCTAAATGTTAGGAAATACATGCTAGTGTGGGTGTCCATTGGTTTATTAATGGCTAAGGATATTGGCATAGGCAATGGAAAGAGGAAAATGGCATTTTTGGCACATTTATTTATGAAAGTAATGAGAATTAGGAGAAAAGGGAGGTGAAATATAACATGTTGAATGTGAGGAGGAAAATGAAGGAAAATAATGGAAAATGAAGGAAAATAGAGGCTTCTTTGATTAAAAGGATTCTGAGGATCAGTGGGTAACCTTTCATCAATTCAATTTTTTGAGTTCTCTGATTATTCTCTCTCCCTCACTCTTGGACACTTAGATTTTTCTTGGAGCACTCATGGAGGGTGTGGCATACTGGGAGTTTTGATGAAAGAAGGATAAGCAAGAGTAGGAAAGCACAAGAGGAAATTAGGATTAACAACTACAACGGGTTTGGCTTGTAGGTACCGAGTTGCATGTATGTTTTCCACGCTATTTTTGGCATGCATGACATTTGCATGTGGTTTATTGGTGATTATGTTTTACGGGCATGGAGGATTACCTATATTAATAATGGATTTTCCTAGCCTTTCCATTTCTTGGATACCATGGTGATTGTGCATTTATTTCCTTATTTTGTTTTGGTTGGTTCTCATGTTTCCTTAGCTTGGGTAGAGTTACTAGTTCCTAGAGCTTTGGTTGGACAAGTTCTCTAGAGCCTTGGAACAATTTGGGTTGAGTTGCTAGTCGTGAAGCCTTGGTTGGAGAAATGGTATAGAGCACTGGGTGGGTTGAGTTACTCTTCATGGAGACTTGGTTGGACAAATGATCTAGAGCCCTAGGTCAACTGAGTTACTAATCCTAGATCCTTGGTTGGACAAACAATATAGAGCTTGCTATAAGATTTGGGTTGAGTTACTAGCCATGGAGACTTGGTTGGACAAACAATATAGAGCTTGCTATAAGATTTGGGTTGAGTTACTAGTCCTGGAGCCTTGCTTGGAAAAAATTGTTTGGAGCCCTTGAAGGCTTCGATAGAGACCAATGTGATGATCGTTTTGTGATGTCTGACCATGAAGTAGGATCACTATTTCATGGGATGAGGTGGTTGGCCTTTGGAAGCCCTTGATGGTTTTGGATTGACATGTTTTATGAGATCCTACATTCATGCTTGGAATCTGGCACAGGGGTGAATGGCTGAAGATACATTTGGCTCAACCATTCTATGATCAAGTGGAACGTGGTAGTCCCATCCCAAGTTTCAATTTTTCATCATCAATATGAGCTTATTCCTCCTTGTTTTTTTATAAGTATTATATTGGTTTATATGTGGATCATGTGGCTGTGATTTCCTTGGTATTTTTGTTGCTATAATGTTGGTTATGTGTATGTTTTATGACAATAGATGTCTTTGGATCTCATCATGTTATTACTTGTAAATGAATGAAAAATGTATCTATGACCTAATGGATGAAATTGCAACTAATGTGTTGATGCACCAATGCTTATTAGAAATTCTCACATGTGTGTGAGACCCTTATGCTTAACTATGTTGCCTACACATGTAGACTACATATTTTTGATATGTTCGATGAAATGCCTGTGATGGCTAGTAGGGGTCCAGTCAAGGGATTGTTCAACTATTTGCATTTGCATCATTGTTTCGTTGTTATCTTTCTATTTTGAAGGTGAAATTCAGTTCTAAGCAGTGACCTGGGCTTTGGGCCTAAAAAGCTGGCTCAAATCCCGGGGACGTTGGCAAAACACTGAGAAAAATAGTCCTTTGACGTTGTCATGTCTTTTCATGAGAGCACCGAGAGCCTCACGGACGCTGTCAATCCCATAACATGGGATCGTCCAGAGGTCAATAGGTCTAAAACCTCAGTCGGACCTAGGAAATGGTTACCAAAAGTGTTGGGATGGTTCTCATGGGTCTTACAGCTGATGTGGAAAGTTTGTATGATTTGTTTCCATAGATTCAATTTGCTTAAGGTATCCTAGGAGGTTGAATCATATTATAGTAGCCTCTGGTCACATGTTTACCTCAGTTGGCTAGTTACTTGGGTAGATGTGGGAGGAGCGTGTTACAAAGGGATATGGAGAATTGATGGAATGGACATATGACTGGGTTATTGATTTCCATGTAAGTGGCCCAAATGTGTAAAACATTTGTTATACTTTATGAAACATTAAGAAGAAGTTTGACTCGTTAGTAGTTTCCACAAAAAGCATGAAAAAGAAATTGGACGAACCCCTCCATAACCTCGTCACCAAATTTGATTTCTAGATTTAAAGATCTAATCCATTACATGAAACCCATGAGTACCACATAAAATAAAAACCTAATGTTTAATTAAAAAGGTGGTGCAGCAAAAAATTGAATATAGGATTCTTATCTCAACCATAACAATATGTTGGTAATCTTGATTTTGACTTGGTAAAACTCAGGATAAAATGTAACCTTACCTTCAGATATTAATATGCACTAGATGGAGAATGTACACCTCTAAAATGACCCCTTTTAAATTTCTTGGTTCTATTTTGTTTCCTTGTCATTGTCTTTTGAATTATTTTTTATTTTTATCCTAATGGTCCATTGAAAATGAAACATGGATCAATTTCATAAATTTCAATGTACTCTACATCCATTATTTCTGCAAACCTATTGTCACTACAACTTAGAAACCATGATAAACTACATTTTATTCTCACTCTTTATAATTTCTGAAATCAAGGTTTGATTCTAGTTTCTAAGCCATAAGTGAAGTAAGTAGAAAATCTACAAGGTCTTGTAATGATTTGTTCATTTTATGTCTGAAATAACTAAACTGTGTGTCATAACATCCATGTTGAGGGTGATAAACTAATGGTATGTGACTACCATTTTTGTTATATATTCCAACAAAAATACCCATGCTCCAAGAAGTTCAATCAATTTCAATACAAGATCTTAACTAAGGACAACATGCAACATTTTCTCTAGAAGTCTACCAAAATCTTCAAGTCCTATCATCATATATGACTTTGAGAAGTCTTGTTGCAATATTAATTTTGGCTTCAAATAAATATGAAGGATATTTTGGATACTACAAACTAATAGAAGCAAGTTCCTCACGCATTACACCAAAACTGAGGAAAATCTCCACATTTTGTTTCATTTGTTCCTCCAATCTAAAACCTAGAATGTATTGTTTATTCTCAAGAATTATTTCTATGACTTATTTTTGAAGACACAAGCTTATAACAAAGTCCACAATTGTCTTAAGAACCCTTCAAACTCACATGGCCAAAACCTAAGGACACCATGTCATTGTGGCTTGAATAGATATATGGTCCATGTTGATGCTTGCTAGGTATGCCATTGAAGTGCTCATCGTACCTTCGAGCTTAAAGCCCAGTAGTTTAGGATAAATGTATATGACTCGTGGGATGTCATTTTCCTAAATGTCTAGCCCTTAAAGGAACTTTACAATGGGTTGAAGGTCTATGCCAACACTAGAATGAAATACTTGTGGGTATCTTCGAAGCATGCACATATTTATGAACAACCAACTTCTACAAATAGTCAAGAATAGGGACCGTGTTCCTCTTTACACTACATCAAAGCATTAGAGGATATTTATTTATATCCTCAATGCGAAGGCATAATTTCTACAAAACTTTCACCCTTTCTTTCATCACATCTAATTTATTAGGAAGTGTTAACACTTGGAGCTCCTCAATATCTATTCCAAAATTCTTTGTAATCACAAATTATAACATTGGCATCAAGCTTTTTACTAGAACATCAACAATACCCATTGAAAAGGTAAGAGGTGCCTCAGATGAAGTGTGCATCTCCCTTGTAACTTGAGATGCAATAGATGTTTTATTCAACAACCAATCCTTATTTCCAATGCTACAAGGGCACCTCCTTTTCATAGAAATGAAGATACTTTAGGCTTGGTTTGTCTTACAGAGACTAGGTTTAAAACTAGAATGCAAAGTGGTCTTGGTGTGGCATAAACTACACAAATTAGATTGTGCAATGAACCAATATGGGATCGTCATACCCTCTAATAGACCAATATTACCAAAAGTTAGGTTTCTCTTGCATTAATGCCTCCAGTAGTAGGATTTTCCTCCTCAACCTTCTAGTGGGTTGAATCCATGTTGTGTTGCATATTGTTTATAATAAAAAGAAAGAATGGTCCATGTAGAGAAACTAAAGAAATTTTCCAATTGCTTTAAAAAATAATTCTAAATTGGGGAATTACCTACACCCTTGATGAACTGTAATTAAAAGAGGCTTAAACCTTCTAAAAACATTCAATCATGGAAGCATAGTTGTTTATGAGGGATTTTGGGTCAAATAACATAAACCCAATATCTGAATTGCTTCAAAGGAAAAATCTGAAATTGATCACTGAACAATAGAGGTAATATAATAGTGAAATCTTTACATCTGAAAGAGGTATGGAGATCGCCTTCGATGCATTGGATTCGCAGGCGGCAAACTACACAATTCTTTCGATGGATAAATAAAAAATCCAAACGCAATATTTTGCCACATGGTCAAATGCTATTGGACAGAGGAAGATGAAAACAAGCCCCTATAATTGGGTGAATTTTCCCAGCCACAACCCATCATAGGAACACCTTTTAGTGTAATTATATATATCCGCAAATTATAAAGGTAAAAAAAAAGAAAAAGTATAAACATTTATAAATAATTGTCGAATTCTAATAGTGAAAAAAGCAAAAATGTAAACATCTCTATCTAATTGTATTAACGAAAAGTAAAAAGTGCCCAAAATAGTAAAGACCTTTATCTAATTGTATTAAGCAAAAGAATGTATTATGATTAAATTA
>APFE031578910.1:105511-124771 GCA_000404065.3 Pinus taeda
CATAAGACTACTCCATATACACCTCAACAAAATGGAGTTGCAGAAAGAATGAACAAGACGTTGATGGAAAGGGAAAGAAGCATGCTCAATGGTGCTGGGTTAGGACAAGAATTTTGGGTAGAGGCGGTGGAGACAACATGTTACCTAGTCAACAGATCACCTTCATCAGCGTTGGAGGATAAGACTCCACAAGAGGTATGGACTGGTAAGAAACCCTCTCTTTCAGATCTGAGGGTATTTGGATGTGATGCATATGTACATGTTCCAAAGGAAAAACGAACCAAGTTAGATAGTAAATCTGAAAAATGCATCTTTATTGGTTGTAAGGATGGTTTGAAGGGTTATAAGCTTTAGAACCAAGTAACAAGGAAGGTTGTTTACAACTGAGATGTGGTATTTAGAGAGGTAAAATATGTTATTAAACATGAAGTCCAACCAAAGTAACCTAAGAAGATAGAGTTTGAGCTTAAGGAGGAAGAATTAGACTCTACAGTAGAGGAGGAATCAGAATATGAGGAGCCACAATCTCCGGGTGTGAGAAGATTAGTTCGAGAAAGAAGGCAGCCAAAAAGGTATAGTCCATCTTCTTTCTGCTTAAATCTTTCATTATCTATTACTGAAGATGATCCCAGAACTATGAAGGAAGAAGTGGATTCATAGGATTGAAACTCTGGAAATAGGCCATGGTTGATGAAATGGCATCTTTACAAGAAAATGAGGCTTGGGATCTAGTGGAGTTTCCAGCTGGAAGGAAACCCATTAGTAGCAAATGGGTGTTCAAGAAGAAGATAAATGCAAAAGGAAAGGTGGAGAAATCGAAAGCTCGGTTGGTAGAAAAAGGTTATTCTCAAGTGCCAAGAATTGATTTTGGTGATATCTTTTCTCTTGCTGCCAAGGTAACTTCTATTAGATTACTTTCATCTATTGTTGTTTCTTTTGATTTTGAGGTAGAAAACATGGATGTGAAGACAACATTTCTTCACAGGGATGTGGAAGAGGAGATCTACATGAAGCAACCTGAAGGCTTTGCGGTGAAGGGTAAGCATGAACTATTATGCAAGTTAAAGAAGTCTTTGTATGGGTTAAAATAGTCACCAAGGATGTGCTATCAAAAATTTGATACATTTATACAAGGACCTGGCTTCACCAAAAGCAAAGTAGATCACTGTGTGTATTTTAAATTAATTGGTGACCGTGTTATTTATCTAGTCTTGTATGTGGATGGTATGTTTCTAGTTGGAAATGTTGAAGAAATTATCCAGGATTTGAAGACCCATTTGTCCTCCAAATTTGACATGAAAGATCTTGAAATTGCAAACTATATTTTGGGCACGAAAATTAAAAGAGATCGGACAAAGAGGAAGCTCTAGTTAAACAGAGGAAGTATGTTGAAACAATATTGCAGAGGTTTGATATGCAGGATAGTAAACCAGTGAAGGTTCCTATTCCTATAGGTGTAAATTTATTTGTTGAATAGTGTCCCGAGACACAAGAAGAGGAAGAGGACATGTCCCATGTTCTATATGCAGGTGCAATTGGTAGCCTAATGTATGTGATGGTTTGTACAAGAGCAGACACTGCACATGTAGTGGGAGTATTGAGCAGGCTTATGTAAAAACTAGGGAAAGAGCATTGCATAGTAGTGAAGTGGGTTTTCAGGTATTTGCGTGCACTAGTGATTACGGTTTGTGCTACTAAGGAAGAGCAGGATTGGACAGAGTTTTGGATATTTGTGGCTTTGTTGATGCAGCCTGGGCTGGAGATCTGGATCAGAGAAGATCTACAAGTGGGTATGTGTTTAACCTATTTTGAGGTGTAGTCAATTGGATGAGTAAGAAACATATGTGTCGTGCCACTATCAATTATAGAGGTAGAATACATGGCAGCCACTCATGCAAGCAAGGAATCATTTTGCTTTAGAGATTGTGTTCAAGTTTGGGGTTAGTACAGGGAGTTATAAGGATAGACTATGACATATAAAGTGCAATTTTCTTGGCAAAGAGCCCTGCTTAACATTAAAAGGCAACGCACATTGATGTTCAGTATCACTTTGTGACGGATATGATAGAAGACAAGAAGGTGTTGTTGGTAAAGGTGGACACTTTGAAGAGTACTACAGATGCATTGACAAAATCTATGAGCTCTGAGAAGTTCTCTTGGTGTAGATAAACAATGGGCATTGCAGGGCTGGATAAATGACTAAGCTCTCTTATGCCCCCTATGGAAAGAAAACAAAAAGTGGGAGAATGTTGGGTTGTGCCATATTCTTTCCATGACTAGCTCACGTAGTTAACCGGGGGGTTAGGAGGGGGGTGGAGCCCCTCCTTCATTGCACCGATTGTGTAGTGGGGGGAGTCACAGGGTATTTGAGGGGTGTAGGTAAGCCCTCTCTATGGGGTTTAGGGCAGTGCCCCAGAAAATTTTGGTTTTAGACCCTATGTTAGGTTGGGCGGACCTACCTATGGTTTTGTGCATGATTTTCGCACATGGTTTTGGATGCAATGGTTTTCGGTCCAATGTTTTGGATGTGATGGTTTTCGGTCCATGGTATTGGATGCTTTGGAATGTATAAATATGTATTGTAGCATTGAAAGGAACAAGTCCATCATGGAAGTTGTCTAAGATATGCTACATGATCAAAAGCTGTCAAATTTCCTTTAGGGAGAAGCTACAAATAAAACGATCTATGTTCAAAACATGGTTCCTCATCAAGATTTGGATAAAAATACCCCCGAATATGTATTCACAGGTGTGAAGTGTGATATTGAACATCTCAAGGTATCTGGTTGCCGCATATATTTCCATGTGCCAAACGACAAAAGGAACAAGCCAGAAGCCACCATAAAGAGAGGTGCGGTTGTTAGATATTTTGAAAATTCTAAAGAATTTAGAATATATATATCTAGCCTTACGAGTATTGAGTTTAGTGAGGATGTAACTTTCAATGAAAATATTTCCCTTGGAAAAGCAAGGGACCTTACTCCACCTCCTCTTATTAAGAGGAGAGATGATGACATGGACCTACTAGAAGGTCATTTTATGTACAAATCTAAGAAGGACATTGTTGATGATCCGATGGAGCATATGGACCCCTTGGATACTCTGCCAAGTGACCACCCCTACCAGGAAGAGACCAATGATTTGTGACATAATACAAGATGGTGAGAGATATTCTTCTACCAAAGGGACCTTTAGAGAAAGTAAGAAGCCATGACGGTACCATGGATTCATTCAAACGATGAGCATTATCATCCAAGATGAACCTCCCATATTTTAAGAAGTTGTGAAATAAAAGTTTTGGAAGGAAATCATGGCTGAAGAACATGATTTGATTATCAAGAATGATGTATGGGATGTTGTTTCAAGAAATAAAGGATAGTTTTTCATAGCTTCAAAATGGTTGTACAAGATCAATCATGGAGCCAATGGAAACATTGAGAACTACAAATAAATTTTCATTTCATGACGTTTCCCCCAAAAATCGTAAGAATACTCTGATTATATGTTTTCTCCCATTCCTCATTACATTACAGTTAGATAAATTGTTTCCCTTGCTACTAGTCAATGATGGATCCTTCACCAGATGGATGTAAAGACAAAATTTCTTCATGACATACTACAGAAGGAACTATATGTTGAGCTACATTGGGGATTTTAAGTGAAGGTAAGGAAGACTCACGTTTATATGTTGAAGAAAGCATTTTATGTTTTCAAGAAAAACCCTAGAGCCTGCTATGCCCACATCGATAGTTACCTGGTGAAGCTTGGATTCACGAGAAGCAGTGTTGAGACAAACCTATACTTCAAAGTGGTCCAAGGTATGCCTTTAATTCCTTTTTATATTTTTATTATCTATTCTTAATAGATAGGCAGCCCCTGATACTTGAATGTAAGAGGGAATTGGCCTTTGATTTCAAGATGATGGATCTTGGTTCGATGTATTACCTCCTAGGACTAAAGGTGTGGCAAATACCTAGAGTGATTTTTATTTCTAAAGGGAATTATGTTGTGAATCTCTTGGAAATATTTGGAATGATAGAATGCAAGTCCATGGACACACCAAAGGAGATAAAATTCAAGAATTTGTGCGAATATTTTGTTGGTCATGACATGGTGAAACATTATGAGTACCAATAGTTGATTGGGGTATTGATGTTCCCTGTGAAAACCTGTCCAGACATATGCTTTGTAGTGAACACTTTGAGTCAATTCATGTCTTAACCCCTCCATGCACACTATATTGCTTCCAATCACATACTGTGATATTTTATTAGAAAGATTAACCTTGTTTTGAGATAGAGTACCGAAGATTCATGACTTCACGAGTACACTGATGCTGACTAAACCAAAAATTTTATTAACTGGAAAAGTACATCAAGGTGTTGCTTTATTTTGGGTTCTACCATTATATCTTAGACGAGAAAGAAACAAAAGTGTGTAGCTTTTAGAATGACCGAGGCAGAATTATTACCACTAGCATGGCTAGTCGTGTGGAAGTTTAGTTGAAGAAGGTCTTTGGGGAGTTGTTTGAGTAGGTCCTTGATATGACCATGATATACTATGACAACAACTGTGGGTTTTGATCAGAAGATAATCCCATACTCCATTATAGTTCCAGATGTATTCAAATCATATATCATTATATACACTAACTCGTGTAGAGAGGAGCAATGAGGCTTCATTATATTTCGTTTGATGAGAAGATAACATATATAATCACCGAGGCTTTTCTAAAAGGGAAGTTCTTAGTCTTAAAAGAGCATATTGGAGTAATGGATGTGACCCTCTTGGGTAAGGATCTTGTCTAATCCAGAACACTAATAGTTCTCTTTGCCCCAATTGAGCTCCCAGGGTGGGAATGTAGCAATAAGGGCCCCTAGGGTTGAGGAACCTTTGGAAAATAGGATAGGGTGTGAATCCTTACCCTATGGTAAGTCAATATCACCTATAATTGCTACTTTAACATAGTATTCCCTAGTTGGCACCCTACTCACAAGCTGGGGTTGTTCATATTGGACCTCCCCATTTGGGCAATTGGTTGAGGTGACTTGAGATAGGTTGTGTATCCTTACCCATGTGGTAAGTCGATATTGCTCGAGTCTTATATGTAGGTGTTCTACCACTCGAATATTAGGGGTCTTAATGGATGATCAATGGAGAATAGGAAAGAGTGTGATCCTCAAGTAGATCTCACCTAGTCTCTCAACTCAATAAGACATAGTGTGATCCTTCCCTTGCAATAAGTAGATATTTCCTATTAATAGAGGGTGGTATATTTACATCCCCTATGATCTAAAATTTTTCTTATTTTAAATTTGAGTGTGTTCAACAGAGACGAGTAGTGACGACATTTGACTTGATAATGACATATGTTGCAGTCAATAGTTTATCCCTACCTGAGAGGGAGTGCTAATTTGATAGCTCAGGGACAAATTCTCTCGTTTGAATAGCCTTCCTCATCAAGAAATACCCTTCATATCCCTTGGAAGAATTTAATATGATTAAGGAAAAGAAATTCTAAGGTGAAAACCCACATATATACAATTATAGGACGAGATTAAAGAAAAATTAGGCACCCCTTGGAAACATGTAAATAGAATACTAGAGATATTCATTTGGAAACACCACTCACACATTCATTATTCTTCTATTAGAGGTTTTATCTTTCTCTTCTTTGGAATAGTTCATACAATTCTCAAATTGCAGTGTCCAAGCTCACATGTGTGAAGAGAAGAAATTAAATTGGAGTGGCAGGGTTAGATCGAGATAAATTCAACCACAACTACTAGGTTGGTAGGGTTCTCGCTGTGGCTATAAGACTAAATCCACACCATTTGTCACTAGATCCCTATGGTCATGACCTAAAATATTGTTGATATTTGACCATAGACTTGGATCAATTTTGGAGACTTTGACTTTGATCATATTTGTCTATTCGATTCATCTCTTGGATATTGTTTGGTTGGTTTTGTTGTATAGTCAATGGTTTTACTTTGACTCATTATTGATGAATTTGGAAATTGTACCCTCTCTACTAAATTTTTTATGATAATCTAATAAGAAGAATAATTTGAAAGGGTTTTCCCCCTTGTGAGGTTTTTCCCTAGACCAATCTTTGTGTCTCTTCTTATTACTCTTGATTTTCTTCTACTATATGTTCCATTTACTGTTCTATTTCCAATTTCTATTTATCACTAGAATATTTATTTTATTTCTAATTGAAGTTAAAAATTGGGCTAAAAGTCACCGTAAGAACATAGAATAGTGGAAAATTAATATTATGCCATTTGTATTTAGTTGGAAAGAAGCCTATAAGAAGCTAATTTGTCTTCATTGTAAGTGTCCGAAGAGCCAAGGTGCCAAGGGTATAGAAAAATGATCCCTAGCGAATGTGAGGGGCTAAAGGTCGAGTAGGACTTCCTAACCAATGTAAGGGGCCAAGGGTTGAGCAGGGCTCCCCAAAAATCTTCGTCATGCTTTTGGCCAAGCACTAATATAGATCTATTAGTCTAGGTTTTTCCTAGGAGTTGAGATTTTCTTAGGATTTTTCTTGGTGTTATTATCTATGTGATGGTTTCTATATTCTAGTGCATGGTTATATTTATTTTACATTTCATTTTATACATTAAAAATCCACAAGTTAGTGGTTCTAGTCATCTTTGGACTCACATAAAATAATATATATATATAAAGATTTTTCCATAATTAATAATTGGGAGTTCTTATTTTCCATAACTAATTATGCATTCAAACTTCTTCAAGGAAAATTGTTAAATTCTCATCACCTGGTTCATCATTATAACACTAGTCATATTAGATTATATGGCCATTCAATTTAAATATAATCCATTTCTATATATTAATTATGTTGAGAAAAACACAATAGCTTAAGGCCAAACATTAAGTTTTAATATTTTGAGTTGGATGCAATTTCTTTATTACAATTGTGTTTTGTTAGATTATTTTCAAGTTTTTTTCAAGGGATTCATCTATTTTGATAAGAATTTATTATGTGAATGATGTTCATGACTATGAACATACTAATTTCTACAATGGAAGAAAATTAGCAAGAGGAGAGGAGAGGAATACTGTAATTGTGAGTTTTATTTTGAATTTATTTGTTTCTAACAATTATGTTTATAAGGCAACCTAGCTATATGAAGTTGAAGTTTGATTCAGATCTCCTCTTATTATTTCCATCTAAAAATCATGCATCATTGAATATTGCATGCATAAACAACATAGGAAGAGATGCTACTTTTTTAGTCATAATATTCCTTTCAGGATGGGTGGTTGTTCTTACAAGATTCATAGAATTGAATAGCATCACCTCAATCACTTCATTTTAATACTCATTAAGAGATAAGGAAAAATAATCAAGAAGTGAACTTATCCACAAAATGAAAATTATGGTCATTATAGCTTTCCCCACTGCATTCCTTCCCCTTTGTAGTCTTCACTTTATCAAATTTACCTAGGTTCTTCTTCCCTATAATATCTACAATAAACAATTTATTAGATAAAAAACATTGACTATGATATATATAATGTTGAAATGAAATAATAATGGAAAAAAAATATAAAGCATGACATGAAGAACAATTTAAAAAAGGAACCTATAACATACACCTATAATGTCTCTTAATCATAGTTTTTTCTTAAATGTTCAAGATGCAATTCTTGGAAAGATATACATGTGTCAAATTACAGCTGTGAAATTGAGTATTATTACCTTGCATCCTCTTTTATTTAGTGATAATAATGATAGTAATATTAATAAACCCTACCATTACAACAATGGTATTAATTCACCACTACAACCTCTTGGTTATGAGTGAATAAGTTATAAGGTCTACAATGAGAATTAACTTTGTTTGATACATATGGGCTATATCAACTAAATGTGATACAACGTGTTTTGTAAGGGTTAAGTGATTGTGCGGAGAATTTATCAATCTCTATGTAGTTGACTTATTAAGTTTTTTGACTTGTAACCTTTATTCATCGAATTCTCTAGAGAAGTGAGTTGTCATAATTTGGTACACACTATCATTAATTTGTTCCCTTATATACTTGCTAAGGTGTCACATGATCCATTACTTTGCATCTTAGGGTTTGAAATCCATGATGACGGGAGCTTTGGCAATTTTGGTAACTAACCTTGGCTTCCACCATGCCACCATTCAAATCATTTTCTGCTCCAACTCTTCTCTAAGAGAGCTCTGTAAACCATAACTATGAAATCGCTAAGCCCATTGGTATATCTCTTATTTCCAAAAAGTTGAGTAGTAGAAGGGTTCAACATTATGATTCTAGAGGTAAGAATATTAATTTAGGCATTATCCAAAATTTTATTTGCTTGTAGTTCTATGAATAGTTTTTTTCCTTCTTCTATCTCTCGTTCCTTCTTCTCTCTTTTCCATTTAATTGGTAGACAATTCTAACAAATTTGCATGCTTTTAGGGTTGAATGCATTTGATATTAATCTTAGGGTTCAAGGCCCTCATGCCGTTGCTTCAAAAAGTTCTTGTTACAAAGAGGTTATCAAATCACAATAATTATAGAATAATTCTTTGCTATTGTGGCCATAATGTTCAAAAGGTTATTCGACGTTGACATTTTCCTTGTTAATTCAAGGTTTTTACCAATTAAAAATAATTAGATTTGCAGTGTGGTTGCAAGGTTTTATAATGGGGTTTCCTTCCTTATAAAGAGTATGCATTTGAATACAAATTTGTTTGGCATGGTAAGACCGAGGGTTACTATTAGGGGATTTTTGAGGTCTAAAATGACCCTCCTCATCAAATTATAAAATATTAGTGGAAATAATTAAATATTATTATATTACATCATCAAAATTTAGACGGAAAAAATAAAAAAACTATATTTTCAACTTATCTCCCTATTCTTTTACTCAAATTGTGAGCAAAAACACTCGTTGGATGTAGAATCTGGTTCCTCATCTAACAAGTACCCTGGTTGCATGCGTTTTATGGATCCCGCTACATGAAAAATGAGAAATACATGAAATACATAATTGCAATCACGTTTTTCATGTATATCTCATTTTTCATGTAGTAGGGTTCATCAAAAGTATGCAACATGGGCACTCCTTGGATGATGAGTTAAATTTTGCATCTAACAAGTACTCGCGTTCAAAATTTGAGTAAAAACTTAGAGAGATAAGTTGAAAATATGAGTTGAAAGTGGAGTTTTATTATTTTACTATTTATTAGTCTTTTTACTTTTTTACTCAAAAAATATTGAATCATACCCCATTGTTGAGATCATCGTCTTTAATCCTATTGGTTCTTATAAACTTTATTTTGGTTGTAGGAGGCCCATTTTAGACCTCAAAATTTGCCTAATGCTCATTCCATTTTTTCTTCTTCAGTTTGGAATTTTTCTTCTCGATACTTTATTAATGTTTTCTCACTGTCAACGGGATTCACTCATAACATGACTCCAAAAGTTCTTTTTTTTTAGTAATTTTTAGTTGTTCAAGTAATTTTTAGTTGTTATTTAGCGTGTGTGAGTCTTAATTAATTTGTTCAATACTTTGTTAACCTTTAATTTCCATTATTTCATTTGCTAGCACAGACAATCATCTATACTGACCTGGAAGCAAAATCTAATCAATTTTTAAGTTTGTTTCTAGGTTTTTCTCCAATTTCGAATCTTATGTTTCTTTGTACAAGACAAATTTGGATCATGGTTATAGGGTTTCAAGAACGACTAATTAGGGTTTTGTATGGTGTCAAATTTCCTTGGGCTTTGGTCATTGAACCTATTCACATTTAAATAATGTTAATAACTTTGAGGGCTTGTGATCCAAAGCTAAAAAAGAATGCCAAAAGTTATTGATATAACCATAAACAAAAAGATGCAATAGAAATAAAACTTCATTTCATTAACATCAAAGAACTGAAATATGCTTACATATAGAATGGAAATAAACTAGCTCAAGCGATGGTAGCTTATCTCTAAGAAGAGACGTGACAACCACATGCCTCTAAGTTCTATTACAATGAGGCTTGAAGGCCTAATTATTGTTTAGAAACAATGGAAAGAACCAAAACATCCAAAAAATTGACCGTAGGAGATGAAACACCAAACTAGGGGCCCCATTGGGGTAAACTGGTACATCAACTTCTCGGGGTAATAACTTTGGCATACGATCTATGTTTGATGCACACAAAACCTCATTAGAAAAATATATCTAAGGAATACAACTGCTAATGGTCAATTATAAGTTCAAACTTGATATTTTCCAACTGTGGGTTTCCCAAAAAATGTTGTTTAAGGTCCCAAAATGGCTACGGAAGTTCACGAGCCGAAAAATCGCCAAAAATAGTAAATTGTGCTACAATTAAGGAAACTAAAAATTTGAAAGAAACAATGGTGGTGGTCTAAGTGGAATAGGTGGGTGGCCTCCGATATCCATGTGGATCATTCCTCCCCCCCTAGGAAGCAATGGTCCCCATTGTGTTGAGTTACTCCATGACATGAGGAAACTTTTGTTGAACTTGGTCCCTGGTGAGCCACTTGCCCTGGCGAAGGAGTTGGCCTACCTTGACAACTTGATATAGCTGTATCATTTGTTCTTGAGTTTTCTTGATCTGTGTGTCCATGATCTGATTAGTTGTGACTTGTTCCATGCAATCTGGGTTTAACTCTGTTGGTGTGAGTTGTTCTACAATGTCAGGCATATCTGAAAATGGTTCAAAGTAGGGCCAAAGGTGGTCCATATTGTACACTGGGTGTATACTAAGGAATGGTGGAATACTGAGCTCGAAGGCATTGTCCCCTACTACCTTTGTGATGGTGTATGTCCCATATTGGAGTAGGTGAAGGGGACCCAACAAAGTGCTCCTTTTGCAAATGTATCCAACCTTTGTTGCCTACCTAGAACTTGTGCGGCACCCGTTGTTGATCATGCCACTACTTGTACTTAACATTGTCTCTATCCAATATTTCATGGTACTTCTAGTAGATGTGTTGAATGTGCTCAATGAAGTTGTTTTCCTTGTTGGCTTCGGACTGGACATGAGTTGAATCTCCCTGAGTAGTTGCAAATGGTATGGCCACATTAATGGGACATAGTGGCTAGAATCTCAAGCCCACCTAAAAAGGGATGCGGCCAGTCAAGTTGTGGAGATCCCAATTATAGTTGTGCTGGGCATAGCAGAGGATCTTATTCCATGTGCATGAATGCTTGTGAGTTGTAAATAAGCATAATGTGTGCGATCATCCTATTGATGACCTAGGTCTCACCATCAGTTTGGAGATGGAAAACTATGGAATTAGTCAGTGTGAGTTTTAGCATCGATGAGAGACTAAACAAAAATGTACTAAGGAACTCGTTTTCCCGATGTGAGATGATAGATTATGGGATGCCAAAGTGTACCCACACTCATTCAAAGAAGAGTTTAGTAGTGGCTCCTACTGTGATATTCTTCATCAAGACCACCTTAATGCCCATATTTGAGAATCTTTTGACAACCAGAAAAACATAGTTATTTCCATGCTTAGTAGAAGGAAGGCCTAACATGTAATCCATGGAGATGAATTCCCATGGTCGACTAGGGATAGGAAGAATTGTATAGAGGCCTTGCCTCTTGATGGTCAGTTTGGGAATGGCACAGATACTACATGATCTAATGTACTTCCTGACATTCTGTCAAATATTCAGCCAATACAAATACTTCTATAGTACTCCCACTCTTTTCTCTACCCTGAAATTCCTAACGACCCAACTGTGGTGTGCTTCCCAAATCATCTTGGCACGCTCCCTTGAAGGAATACAAAGGTGTCCTAGGTGGCATAACAATTCATATTGGAGGTGAAAATTTGAAACTTGCTGACCCTCCAAGAGCGTCCAGTATGTGTGAACGAATTCTCTGTCACTTTTGTAGAAAAGTGGCGAATCATAAGTCTCATGACAACAAGAGTTGATCATGGTGGTTAACACCATGATTGATGGTCTGTTGACATAGTCTGCAGCATTATTGGTGCTTCCATTCTTGTACTTGATATTCAGAGGGAACTATTGTAGGTATGTGGACCACTTCTAATGGCGATCATTCTACAACTTCACTTGCATTTGTATGAACTTCAAGGATTGGTGGTATGTGTCGATGACCATCTCCTTCCCTCAAATGCATTGCTTCCATTGTTGGTAGACCTACACAATGGGATACATCTCTTTTGTCATAAGAGGGATACTTTTGGACTGTGTCTCAAAGTGTCTCATTGTGATATGCCAGTCAATGCACCTATTGAGTAAGCAATGCACCAATAGCATAGTCAGAGACATCTCTATCGATCTTAAATGGTTGTTGCAAATCTAGTAATGTGAGCATTGGTGCAGAGCAGAGGCAATGTTTCAAATATGAAAATGCCTTCTATTGAAATTCAGACCAAAAGAATTTTGCTTTCGCTCCTCCCTTGGTGACTTGACTCAATGGCCAAGTGATATGGGAAAACCCCAACACAAACCTATGCTAGAAATTGGCAAGACCCAGAAAGATGTGGAGCTCTATCAAAAAGGTTGGGGCTGTTCAATCCTGAATGACTTGGATATTGGTTGGATCCGCACGCACCCCTTGTTCATTAATAATGTATCTTAGATACTCAACCTGGGTCATGCTAAAAGTAAATTTCTCCAAATTGGCACACATATTGTGTTGTCACATTGTTTGGAGAACCTGTCGAATGTGGCGGAGGTGCTCTCTTCCCAACTCTGGCTACAGATTAGAATTTCACCCAAGTACACCACTACAAATGAGTTGGTGAATGGCTAAAATATGTCATCCATTAGCCTTATGAAGGTTGCAGGAGCATTCGTCAACCCAAAAGGCATAACCAATGATTTGAAAAGGCCCTCCATGGCTTTGAAGGCAGTTTTCAACACATTGAAGGGTTCAATTGGTACCTGGTATAGACATCAAGTCGATCTTGCTGAAATATTTGCCCCCCTTGAGTTGGTTCAGAAGGTCATCAATCTATGGGATCAGGTACCTATTCCAAAAAAATGATCTTGTTCAGTGCCCAATAGTCAATACAGAGTCTCCAAGTCCCATCATTCTTCTGTACCAACATGATCAGGATCCACAGCACAATGAACTCACTCAAATGTGACTTTTCTACAAAAACTCATGAATCTACCTCTTAATTTCCTCGTTCTCTAGAATAAACCCTGAATAGATTGGTCCATTGTGTAACGATGCACCTAGGATTATATCGATGGAGTTTTTGACATGATAGTCTAGAGGCACCCCTACAGCGGAGGTGAAGACGTCCTCATACTCCTGCATCACCTTGCCCATATGTTGTTGTCATGCAGAGGGGCCCTATCTGGAGGTCATGGCCATCGGCTTCTTCTTTCCTTGAGGGCAGATCATCAGGAAAATAAATTTCCCAGTTTTGGAAACGAGCTTACTCCATTGTTTTCCAGTAACTAAAGAGATGATGGTAGGCAGTGTTAATCATGGTTGGCATAATTATACATCACAAACATTAACAAGAGAAATGTCACATAATACCTCATTTGTGAAGGGCTTGATGATGTATGGAAGGTGACACTGCTAGATGATGTGAAGATTCCCTTCTCAGTGAAGCCACCTGATGGTGTAGAGTTGTGGGTGCGCTGTGGTTGGTAAGCCTAGCCACTTCACAACCTCTACTAAAATAAGGTTATTTTTTCTCCCACTATCAACAATGAATTGTAGCAGGGAACCCTTTACCCATATATGGGAGTGGAAGAGTCACTCCTCCTCCTTTGGGTCTTCGGGTTCCTCTTTCTAGACCTTCGTGGTGGCAACGGTGGTGTTGAGCTCTGCATCTATAATATTCCTCCCTTTGACATTCCCCTTGTTGGGTTCTAACTCAGAGTTGTAACATGCATCCAATTCAGAAGCCTTCAGCTCAGCCACCAGTCACTGCTTGGCCCAGTACTCACTTGTGTTGTGAGTGGAGCTCTTATGGAACTCACACCTCTTTCCCGTGTCCTTCTTTGGATTCACGGTGTTGTTATTTTCTTGTGGCTTTGGTGGGTTCCCTTAGGGCACCCTACCTTGGATTTGTCCTTTATTCAATGATTTGGGGCACCTTTTCCTTGTTTCAAATTTGCATATCCAAAGTGTTGCTTTTTCTCTTTAAGGTTCTACTCAATCTTCAGAACATATCGGTACACCGTGCCGAGCGAGGATATGTACAGGAACTCCATCTCATCTTGGATGTATCTATGTAGGAAACTGCAGTACTTGAGTATGAAATGTTTTCCAAAATCCTTGATACCCAACTTCATGCGAAGGGTATGAAAAACATTGGTAAAATTCATTACGTTTTGGTTCCTTCCCTGTCGTAGAATGTTCCAGGTTATGTATTTATCCTCATAGCTCCCAACGGGGTAGTACTGCTCCTTGATGGCATCCTCGAATGAATTCCAAGTGGATGCGGCTGAAAAATGTGAGGGTGTAATTTCATCCTTCTGCTCAGATTAGGTTTCCCACTAGTACTTGACGTGAGGGGTGGCTTTAAGAAGAGAAAAAGTAACCTTTTCCTGGCTGGAAAAATCATGAAGAGAAAAATATCTCTCTAGGAGATTTAACCATTTATCTAAAGAGTCTGCATTATTTGGCCCTCCAATATGGGAATGTCAAAGTTTAATTGTACCTTAAAAGGAGTGGCACCTCAAGAGTGGCTGTTGGATGTGGATGCAAAACTGGTGGGGAACCGTTGAGGTGTCTAGGAAAAGCTATCCATCATCACATTCACGTGTTGTTCAAGGGCCTCCTTGAGAAATATTTTGATAGGATCTCCTGCTCCCTCATATTTCTTCTCTTCCCCCATGGGCAGTCGTCGAGGTTTGCGAAGGTGATCTTTCAAAGGTTCAACAAAATTAAGTCCTAACCCCTTATTCTCCAACCTCGTTGGGGACATGCAAAGAAGGATCGAGAAAGAGAAGACCGCTCTGATACCACTGATATAAATTTAAATAGGAAAGAAAAAAATTATAGATATAACCATAAACACAGAGATGTGGCAGAATTAAAGCTTCATTTCATAATATGAGAGAACTAAAATATTTCGACATATAGAATGAAAATAAACTAGCTCGGTTGATGGTGGCTTATCTCTGAGAAATGACGTGACAACCACATGCCTCTGGACTATGATAGAATGAGACTCGAAGGCCTATTTATTATTGAGAAACAATGGGAAACCCTAAAACATCCAAAATCCTAACCCAATGAGATGAAATGCCAAATTATGGGCCCCGTTGGGGTAAATTGGTACATGAACTTCATGGGTTCGCAACATTGGCATATGATCTCCATTTGAGACACACAATACCTCATTAGAAAGATCTATTCGAGGATTACAACTACTACTTATTAATGATTTTCCCAAAAAAAAATGTCATTTAGGACCTCAAAATGGCTTCGAAAGTTGAGGATCCAAAAAACTACCAAAAGTAGTAAATTGTGCTACAATTAAGGAAACTGAAAAACTAAAAGAAACAATGGTGGGGGTCCATGTCGAATAGGACAATGGCCACCAATATCCACCTTGATCTGCTTGATTCTTTTAATATAATTATACTTTTGATAATATAGTATTTTACTACTGTTTGTTTTTATTATCATGATTATTATTCGTATTTATATTTATAAATTTACCTCTATTATATTACATCTTGTTCAATGGACAACAACAATTAATCATTTTTTTGAAACTTACCTTAGAGGTTTTCATATATAGATTAAGCCCTTTAGGCATGATTTTCATAATAAAGTCTTTCAGTTATTGTTATTCAACTTGTTTAATATAATTACAATGATATCACTACATGCATTTGTTTGTTAATGTGGTTTATCAAATTTTTAAGTCTAAAAGCTTAGGTGGGTCCTAACTCAAGGAGTCACCCGAGTTACCCAGACTCTATTATATCTCTCTCTCTCATTTCTCTATATATATATATAATATATTATATATATATATATATATATATATATATATATAATAGATAGATAGATAGATAGAATAGATAGATAGATAGATAGATGTAGCTATGGGTCATGACTGCTCCAAACTAATAGAACAATGCCCATTTTGGTTTAGACTAACCTAACCTACACCTACTTTTGTTTAAAATTTACTTTGTAGCTCTTATGATGTGTTAGAAACAATATTAAGTCATTCTTATTTATCAACATAGTTCCATTTATAATCATCAACATTGAAACTTATAACAAAGACTTTAAAACAAATACATATAGTATTCTATGTTATGGAATTCATAAATTAATATACTTAACTTTCTTAGGTCAGGTTGTCAAGAAATTTACAAAGGAAAAGGACGTTGCGAGGAAATTTATAGAGGAGAAGATCAACCAATGAGAACAACAACCATCAGTTCTCACCCGAGCCAATTTTCCACTTCCAGATCAGCTGCTTGACAATGATGTAGCAAGGTTTGTCCGAAGGCATCAAGACTATACACTTCCAGCCCAAGAGCTTCAATATTCAACAAGTTTTTGTTAGGGATTCCCTAACTCCAACTAGTTTAGGAATACCCTAACTGCTAGCATCATGCCTTCCTTTAACAATGTCTTATTCAAGGGATTAGTCTTCTTTCTCTCCCTTCATAGTTGCCTCAAGTTCCTCTCCTGCCATCTTGGATCCTTTTCCCAAAGGAGATGTTTATCTAGAGAGAAAGGGAGTACCAATCCTATAATTGTCTAGTAAGTGAGAATTTTTCATTTGGTGTAGTTTCCCTGTAAATATCATGGCTTTCCATAACCGACTTTTGAATAAAATTAAAATAACTTTAAACATTTAAATTTACACTAGGTTGTCCATATATGCCATGGTTTTCCAAGTCATTACAGTAAAAATAATTTAAATATTTAGTTTACACTGAAGGTTATTACATCTTCCCTGCCCTCAAGTGAAACGTCATCTTCGGTTTTTTCTTCTAGCGCTTAAAACAAGCTCGATTATACTTCATGCATGAATTATTCATTTTCCGAGGATTCCTTTTTCTAGTCTAATGTCCCTTCACTTCACTTCAACTTGGGTTATAGATCACTTTCACAGCATGATTTATCTTTGATTGATAAAAGATAGAGGTTCGACGAGGAACTCTTCATCTAGTTCAACCTACATTCACAATCATCAAGGTTGTCATTAGTTTCCATCAATTATTTTTTTTCAAAATATATATATATATATATAAATATATAATCATTCAAAATTCTATTACATGCACCATTAGTTGTTATTTTTGTACCGAGCAAGGGTCATTAACATGCTTGACAACCCCAGATGGGTTAGCAAGCTACACTCAACAAGAGTTAGTAGCATCCTTGTAGCTCATCAACAATAGAAATTAATCCTTTTACTTACCCAATGGCTTTGCCAATTTCCAAGGACCCCATCGCATCGTTCCACTATAACTTTTAGATTATGGAAGTACCAATCCCATTTGCACTACATACATAATAATAATATTGTATAAACCATGTATTTCTATTTTTTTATGAGGGATTACAACTAGTTCATTATCATAATAGGTAGCACTATTATGATTTTATGTTAATTCAAATTTTACATATGCATTAGTCATGCATAAGTAGAGTTTATCATAATTTATTTTCTTGCCATGTTCAAGATGGCTATTTTTGTGTCTACTTTATTCAAGTCACTGTGTTATTCCCATCTTTGGTTTCTTTGCTATTCTCTTTTAACGCAGAACCAAAAGTCCACTTTACAACATTCCTTCAATTTTGGCCTCTTTGTCATATTGTATTACAAGTTGTTGGTGTAAATTATACATGATTTTTCTCTCATCTATAGTCATGGGATTTCTACTACTAGTTCTTTTCGTGTATATCAAAATCCTACATATTATTCACTTCATTCAATAAAAGATTATTTTATTATAATTAGCATGTGAGGTTTGATGGAATGTTAATAAATATTTTTTTTCCCCTAATATAGGAATAGTCAATTGTACTATGAGACCAACTACACAATAATCATATTTTTTTTCTTTATTTTTTGTTTATTTAAGTTCAAGGAAGATTTTTCTTACCTTTTCCCAATAATGGCTTCCAACCAATGATCGGTTCTTTAGAAAACAACATAATTTCATGATATCAAATATGGCATAACAAAGCATTACGAACACTCTAAAAAAATTACATCAACTTACTACTTCTCGACAAATATTATCTTTATCTTTGGTTCAGGTGAAATTGTTCCTGACGACATTAATTATCGAGCAGTCTTTTCATGTAGAAGGCTCAATGAGTGTTTTTTAATTTAGGGTTTTCTTTTATTTATGACCCTTTATTTTGTTCTTTTCGACGACATTAATTATCGAGCAGTCTTTTCATGTAGAAGGCTTAATGAGTGTTTTTTAATTTGCGGTTTTCTTTTATTTATTACCCTTTATTTTGTTCTTTTCTTATTATAATATGACAATTCTAGGCCTTAACCTAGAGTAATACATACGACATACTTACAATCAACAAAAGATAATAATAAAACTACATCCCCAAATCTTACAACTGTACCGATTCCCTTACGCGTGATTTTTTCACAACTCTCTTATTGGGTTTACATCGCTTTGTACACTACAAATTATTACTTGAAATGTCTGGGTTTAGTGTGCGCTAGGTACAAGGTCCTTCCCATTGCATGTTCCACACGTCAATACCATCAACAAATCACGTTAGTGCGGTTATCTTGACATATTGGTTTTTAAGCATATGTTCATTCTAATGAATCATTTGACCAGACTTCACTTATGCGTATAAAATTCATATGCAAGTTCCTAGAGCACTTATGTAGGATATCATTAGTTGGTGGCATGCTTCGCTTTCATGTCAATAGCCATAGGTAACATTTTTTCCAATAGACTACTTACATCTTGATCATAGATTCAAGTTTTATTTCAAATTATATGCCACATTTCCTTAGTTACCTTACTTCGTCATCTACCTATTTCTGATATTGTTTTTACCTATCTCTATCATCGATCCTTCAAGTTTCATTATGACACTAGACATCTCAAATTATTTAATATACAAATCAATCATAGTGTGTATCTTTTCATGTACACATATATATAGATAATTTCCTATACTGTCCTTTTCCAGCTTATGCTATTTTCCAAAACTTAAAGAAAATCGTCATACCAACAATGGCCGAGTTAAAATTTAAAATTTTTCCCTGATAGATTGTAGCTAT
>APFE031578910.1:142357-166486 GCA_000404065.3 Pinus taeda
TTTCAGAGATAAGCTACCATCGCCGCTAGCTGGTTTTTTCTATTTCCAGTTGTAAGCATATTTCAGTATTTTCCATTAATGAAATGAAGTATTATTTCCACTGCATCTTTGTGTATATGGTTATCTCTGTATTTTATTGCATTCCTATCTAAATCCGGATCATTCGTTTAGTTCAAGCATCTAAGGTCTGAGCAAGAGGTATCCCATTCCTCACTGCAGAATGCCATGTCACCCTTATAATAATCAGCACACAAAGAATGTGACTAACTCTTAAGAATGGGAAATTTTAATCAATTCAATCAATTCTCAGAGGTTTAAAGCAATCGTGTGACCATTATAACAGACTTGTACATGTAGATTTCCTTTCCATGGTTTAATTTCCGTTTGCAAATATAGCAAGCCCTGAGAAAATGGGCGACAGGAAACACTGGAACATTTGAATAGCTCCGAGCTGGCGATGCCACATCCCATATTTCATGTTCACCTTGATTTTGAACAGGGTATTGCACAATTCGCACTCTATACGGCAATGAGTATGCGGGTTGTTTGTGCTTACATTCGAATCACGGGATATAACACAAGTATAGATCTTTGAATGCTCCATTCCTGTTTGATGGGTGGATTCTGTAAATCCACGGGGAGAACAAATTTGTATTGTCTCGCTTTGCTTCTTGGAAGAACTCAACCGGCAATCAAAGTTGTTTTCAGGCCAATAAGTTATGCCAGCTCCAGAAAATGTCTTCAAATCCAACGGAGAAATTGGGCTTTTGGCACCCTCTGAATCTGAGGACCCCTATGGATTAAAACCTATTGAGACCCCAAGAGCATTGTAGAACCTGCTTGTCTTTGGGCTAGACTCTGGTAGGTGATGAATCAGATGGGTAATCGGGCATCAGATGAAGCATCATATTTTCTCTCCTCTTTTCCTTGATGCTGCTGAGGAGTCACCCCTCAATCATTGTTCTTAAACTTTCTTAGCAGACTCTCTTCAATTGAAAAATAAAATGACGTTCAAACCCAAAAATTCCTTGTACACTATTCACATGCACATTCCCTTACAACTTTAGGTACACTCTTCCACAAAAAGTGTAGGAGTCCTTGGTACTGGTGATGGATATACTGCAATAAAGAAAACCTCACACTACAAGCTTGGGCTAAACCTCCCTGGATGTAGTGAGCATATACTGATCCTAAGATAAGCCTGAAATGAGTGTTTTATAAAGACAAAATTGGCTACAAAACTAGGATAAAAAATCCTCAAAGCTCCTGAGTCCTGACTACTCCGTCAATTCAAACGGGTATTTTCCAAACTTATTGTTGGCAAGGCCTAAAATCATTCAATAATGTCTCAGGCTTGTGTCTGATCAACACTGACAATCAGAAAAATGACATAAAACTTTCCCCAATATCATTCTACTCCAGTACCAGGACACCAAGTATACAAAATATCCTTCAATTCTGCACCAAAACTACTCACAGACACCAATTTTTTCTCCCTAAAACAAAACAATCCCCTTAAACACTCAAACAACCTCCCCTTGTATGAAAACCCCCTACTTCCATCAATTGTATAAACCCCTTATTTAATAAATGCTACACAAGCATGAACATTTCTTAGAACCTTCAAACAATGAATATCTTGCCACCTTATGCTAGGGTACATATACCCACTCACATACAGCAAGAATCTCTGGGTACCCAAATGCAGTGAATCGGGTATGAAACAACACCAACCACATCACCTGAAAGAATTTGGGGGTACCTAAGTGTAGTAAATGGGGTCTGAACAACCCCACATTACCCAGATGAATTTGGGGGACCCAAACGTAGTAAACCGAGAATGAAAATCCATTCCAACTTTGTCACCCATTATCTCAACAGTTTGTTGTAGCCCATTTATATAAGAAACTAGAAATCATGACATTTCTCTATTGTTGTGTGCTACTGATTATAAAAAACATTCTCCAACTCACCTCCTTGATGCTTTTAGTTGGTTTCCCATGAAACTGAATGACGACATCTCCAGGACAGAATCGAGCTTGATAAGAAGGTGATCTAGGAGTCACCTATGATGTTTAAATCAAAAACATATGTTTAAATGTATAACATAATTTTTACTATCAATTTGGTAGGCCCAAAAGGTATCAAATATAGTATACGCTCCTTTGAGTTGCCATATGCAAAAAACAAAATTAGACAAAGGTAAAGTGAGTTAAAATTCAATTATTAATGCAAGAATGGAATTATGAAACTAAACAGAAAGATCTTATTAGCAACTATCCAAGTAAAATCCTCCCATGTATTATGAATGTTTAGACTAACTTCCACTATAGATTTATCCCATAAACATTTTATAATAACTAGTGCAATAAAAAAGAAAAAAGGAATCCACAGATGCACAAGTTTTATCCCAAGGTAGCTCACGTGTGGCACAAGAACACCATCTGTTACATTAGGAAAAGCTAGAACTCTTACTTTAAGCTGAGCTATTACAAGTTCATTTAGTTCAAGCATCTTAAGTCCCAACCATGGACACACTACGCACTGCAAAATGAAAATTAAGAGATATCCCATAGCTTTATTAGCCTAAACACAGCTAATGCATATATTTTAACATTGAAAATAGAAAAGCTACAAAATATGCATGCAACTACAAATTGTCAATGCTCCCTGCTACGTCTCTCTGCCTCTTTAGTGCATGATTCTTTCCAAGTTCCTTGTGGGAAAATACCCTCATTTTGTTTAATGCGATCTTCAAATATGTTTTCTTTGCTTCAGCAGACTTCCGTGCTTTCCTTTCAAATTCAAGTTCTAACAGAGCCTCTAAAAGTCTTGCATCTTTCTGCTTAACTGCATTTTCATTCAATCTCAAAACCTCAGCTAATTGTTTGGCAATCCCTTTATTTTCTTCCCAAGTTTCTTCATTTTTATGGAGTATGTCATTGCTTTCCCTAGATACTTCATCCAATTGTTTGGCAATGTTTTCTTTCTCTCCACAAGATTTTGCGAGTTGACAAAGAACATCAATCTATTTCCTCTATCCTCTACATACACTATGAAATGAAATGAAATCCACCAATTCATGTATGGAAACTGATACTCAGACAACTTTTATCATACAGAGGGAGTGTGTGATGGATAGTGTGAGATATTTTATCTCATCTGCAGGTGGAGTTCAACAATAAGTTAGGAGTGACCCAGAATTCAGGAAACTATGAAGTTTATAACCTGTATCTGAAGTAGGGTCTTTTCACTTCCATTATATTGTTCAGAAAACTTTTACCTGTACCTGTCAAGTTTCTTCTTACCTGCTATTTTTTGTCACACTAATGCATGCTGGCATAAGGCATTGTCTACATTCATGCAATTTCTATAATAAAGTGGAAAGAATGAGATTGAAGAGAGGCCTTGCATTCAAAAAGAGGTTTGTACATGTAAATTTGGCAATTAGAAAACGACATATTTGTTATTTCTGTTGAGAAAATGGATTGGTTAATTCCTTTTAATAATGCATAATTTCTTGGTTAAAATCCTGATGGAATGCATAGACTAAAAGTAATGGAACATGATTGTCTGTTTCTTGCTTACCATAAGGACTATATACCCCGTGAGATTACTGTCATGAGCTAATAGATTTTATTTATCTAAACCCTTAGAATATAAAAATATATTTACAAAATGAGTAATAATCTATTTTAATCCTTTTACGCTGTTTTCTTGGCTTTTCAACTCTCCAAAATCCTGGTTTTTTGGCTTTCCAATCTTCCATTTTCACAATTGTTTCTATTTTCCTGATTTTCATTTTTAAATACACTTGTGGGAAACACATATTAAGACCAACATAGTAAAATTTTAAAAGAAATAAGAAAATTATATTTCCACCTGAGCCAAAATAAACAACAAAGAGACTTGTTCTATCATTATAGGTTAAACGATCAAATTGACCTACTCTATGTAACCAAAAATACTTCCGATCAGCAAGGCAACCAAACTTATTTAAGTTATCTACGAGTTCCATATTGGGTATATGAGGTTGATTCAGGATGCATTCAGTGGTTTAGTGGGCTTCTTGGGAACTATGTTTTATGAATTTTTGTATTACTTGCACATTTCCCTCCAAGCATGTGTAGACCTTGTTTGGGTATTCCTGTGGAATTCCATAGATATGTTGGGTTGGTCACTGTTCACTAGATGAGACAATTTTATGGATGCAACAACCTCTTTTATAAGTAATTTATAAGGCTATGAAAAGATAAAAGCTCAAAGATAATTCCATGAATTGGATGGTCTGTCTAGATCAATAACTTATGAAATTTGACCTTGTTTGGGTATTCCTGTGGAATTCCATAGATATGTTGGGTCGGTCACTGTTGACCAAATGAGACAATTTTATGGATGCAATAGCCTCTTTTACAAGTAATTTATAAGGCTATGAAAAGATAAAAGCTCAAAAATAACTCCATGAATTGGAAGGTCTGTCTAGATCAATAACTTATGAAATTTCTCTAATATAGTTGAAATAATGAGATTGAAGAGAGGCCTTGCATTCAAACAGAGGTTTGTACATGTGAATTTCAATTTTTCATTGATTGGTTCTGGAAACTCTAACCTTCTAAGATAAGTTCATGTGCCAGCTTCATTTTATCTTGAAAATCTTTACTCGGTATTTCACGTGAGCTCAAAGAATTCAATGCCTTCTAAGTGAGGTAAGGTCCTGCACCTTATTTGGTTTTCTCTCATGCGGGGTTTTTATGTTCGTATCTGCAACTCATGCCAGTCTACATTTTCCGCCTTAATATACCTAGCAAGGGAGATCTAGTATCGCTGAGTGGGGGAAATCAAGGTAGTGCCAAGCAATAAGAGGTCATTGCTCTGTGTGGCCAGTTGTGATTCTTATAACATTTAGTACCGGTGGAATCAATCTGATGGCTCAAACAATTTTAATCGTCTAACAACTAAATCAACCACTCACGAATGGACACGTAACCTCAAAGGAGAGTTGATTTCAGAGGGGAATGCCTTACGTCGTAACTAGCTAACAAAAAAAAATAGCTTACCCACCTACTTAGCATTAATACTCACCGAATGGATGATTTCCTTGTAAACGTACCTATTCTACAGAAATAGCCAACTGAATGAAAAACTACCCTGGGCAACTTTCCCTTCAAAATGGGCACTTTCTTACAATACTACATGCAACATAACCACCTTATTCCAACAAAGATAAGGTTTTGGAACATTCAGATGGGTCACACTATGGTTTTGAAAGTCCTGAGCAAATTCAATGAGTATTGTCATCATGAACATATGGATCATTTTATCCTTTGTTTCATCACTCATCTTGTTAACCTCAATGTATAAAGTAACTAATATGCGTTAGTGATCCAATTCAGGATAAGGCATTTGAACTTTAGATTTTTGAAATTTTATGATTCAGGATTGGAAGGATATAATGCAGTAACTTTGACCTTGTTAGACTTGGGACTTAAATGTAACTCCCATACTTATTATTACCTCTCTACAGCTTGAAAGGTCCACACTCCAAACTGGCCCCACTGTCTACAACACAACTTTGTGAACACAGACTATTTGTTAAAAGCTACTCTAGTATTAGTATATTGCAGATAGTGATTCTGATCAGTTTGCACTTTGCATAGATGAGAAGCTGTGCGGGCATACCAAGAGCTCAGTGCGTTTATATTAGTGGGCTATTTCACCCTTCTTGCATGCATTTCGTTCACTATCACTCCTTGCAATCTATTTCATTCATAGAAGGCCGATACTAAAAAGTTGTAATGTCTCGTTACTGAATTATTTATAAATTTGTTCAGCCCTACAAAAGAGACTGAACCGCAGCGAAATCTGCCACAGAGCCCACACAGATGGGCCCCGAACCACCATAATGACAAAATAGAGCTTGCTCTTGGTGCCATAATGGCAAACCGAGAGTGCTACTGATATGCATGTAGGCCAGGCGTGAGATCGGATTCTCTACTCTGATACCGAAAAATGGATGTGAACCACAAAATTCATAAATGTATACAGGTGTGTAGCAAAATAGAGTTAAAAAATGAAGCATCTATCAACTAGAAAGCTGAACAAGGATCCCTCATGTAAGCCGGAAAACATAGAGAAATGTGTATATATGCCGTTGGGACAAAACTAATGAATGGACAATATTTAGCATAAGTTTGTGTTCCTCGCAATAAACTATTTTTTATTACCTGGATTTTGCAAATACTGTTAATACATCAATCAAAAAATGTAATCAAAAGGCCCTAATTTATCGACCATCTCTACAAAGAACAGGAAAATAAAACAAATATGTAAATACCTTGAGTAGATCAAGTGTATCGGTGGCCATTTGACCCTTGCTTGACAACCCCAGATGAACCACATTGCACTCAACATCATTCGGCTCTAGGAATCCATTCCCTGCCTGCGTCGAGAGGTCCTTCGAAATAGCCGTGGATTGCAAGGATTGACATCGCAGAGAATTGAATCTAAAACCTTTGTGTTTGCCGTGAAACACAGATGAGGACTTCAGAAAGATTGGGACCGATACATTCGAGAAAGCGCTTGGGGAAGGAAGCAGTTCATGTTGTGGCGAAGCCAGTGCTTTGATCGACATTGCAGAGTCCCGATAGTTGAACTGTCTTGTATGAATTGTTCCCAAACTCTCAACTCAAAAATGGAGATCTGCCAGTTGCAATTATTATAATGTTTAGTACTGGTGGAATCAATCTGAAGGAAAAAACAACTTTAATCATCTAACAACTAAATCAAGAGGTCAGGAAAGGACACGTAACCTCAAAGGAAAGTTCATTTCAGAGGGGAATGCCTTATAGCGTAAATATATTGTACTACTAAGTATTTCACTTATTCTTTGCCTTAGCTAGGTTTTTGGTTTCTTATCCAGTATATGTATGAGGAGGTAATTTATACCCTTAGTGATCTAGGTGGATGTTGGTGGCCAGCAACGTATCCCACTTGGACACCCAAAAACCGGGAATTTGATGTACTAGCTTACCCAAAATGGGGCCTACAATTTGACATTTCATCTTCTAGGGTTAGGTTTTGGGATGTTAAGGGTTTTCCATTGTTTGTCAACAATAAATAGTCCTTTGAGCCTCATTATAACACATTTCAGAGGCATGTAGCTGCCACATCTCTTCTTAGAGATAAGCTACCATTGCCCTAGCTCGTTTATTTCCATTTCTACTTGTAAGCATATTTCAGTATTTTTACATTAATGAAATGAAGTATTATTTCCACTGCATCTTTATGTATATGGTTATCTTTGTATTTTTTTGTTTTCCTATTTAAATCTAGATCAATGGTATCAGAGGCGGTGGATTTTTCTTTGTTTCAATTTGCATGCCCACAACAAGGTCGGGATATAAGGAGTTAGGGCTTTAACTGGTCGAACCTTTGCAAGACAAACCTCGCAAATCCCGCGGCCTCCCATGGTGGATGAAAAGAAAGACGAGGGGGCAGGAGATCCTATCAAAATCTTTCTCGAAGAATCCCTCGATTGGCAGAGGAATGCGATGATGGACAACTTTGCCCAGATCCTTCAGCAACTACCCAAAGGTGACACATCGACTTCCAACAGCTACTCTGGAAATGCCACACCATTTAAGGTACAAGTTAATTTTGAAATTCCCATCTTCCAGGGTCAAATAGATGCAGACATCATAGATAAATGGTTAAATTTACTAGATGGCTATTTTCTTTTTCATGATTTTTCCAGTCAAGAAATAATTGCTTTCACTCTTCTCAAAGTAGGCCCCCACGTCAAGGACTGGTGGAAACCTACCGCAAGCAGAAAGATGAAAGTATGAGCTCACTATTTTCAGCCGCACCTACTTGGGATTCATTTCAGGATGTTGTCAAGGAGTAGTACTACCTTGTCAAAAGCTATGAGGACAAATACATCAAATGGACCACACTACGATAGGGAAGGGACCAAGATGTGCCAGAGTTCACAAACTTTTTTCATACCCTTCACACACAGTTGGCTATCAATGACTCTGAGCTACATTTGGTACTCAAATACCACTGTTTCCTACACAGATAAATCAAGGAAGAGATGGAGTTCTTGAACATCTCCTCGCTCAGCACGGTGTACCGATACGCTATCAAAATCGAGCAAAAGTTCAAACAGAAGAGGCGAGACTTTGGATCTGTAAACCCAAACACCAAAGGAAAAAGCCAAGGCGAGGTGACCCAAGATAGCTCATTGAAGCCATAAGCAAAGAACAACACCACGAAGTCAAAGAAGGACATAGGAAAGTGGTGTGAGTTCCACAAGAGTTCCACTGGTAATACAAGTGAGTGTTAGACCAAGCAGTCGCTAGTGGTCGAGTTGAAGGCTTCAAAATCATATGCATGTTTTGACCCTAAGTGAGAACCCGACAAGGGGAATGGCAAAGGGAAGCTTATCGTTGATGTGAAGCACATCGCCCCTATTGCCACTACCGAGATCTAGAAGAATGAGCCTGAAGATCCAGAGGAGGGGCAACATCTTTTTCACTCATAGATGTGGGTGAAGGGTTCATCACTACAATTCATCATCAATAGTGGTAGCCAAAAGAACCTCATTTCAGCAGAGGTACTGAAGCGGTTGGGCCTAGAAACTACGCCATACATGTAGTTGTATAGTATCAGGTGGCTTTACCAAGGACGAGATCTCAAAGTTCGTCAGCAGTGCCGCCTTCCATACAGCATCAAGCCCTTCATAGATGAGGTATTGTGTGATGTTACACCTCTGGATGTTTGTGATGTATTATTAGGCCAACCATACTTGTGGAGGTGACATCCTGTGTATGAGTCAAGGCCTTGCACTGTTATTATTACTTTGGGTAATTCATTATACAGGATACCGGAGGTCACCCCACCGACCGCCACCTCTTTGATCACTACTAGGAATGGTAGCAAGCTTATCTCCCAGACTAGGAAATTCATTTTTTGTCTAGTTCACTTCCAAATTAACGGGAAGATCATCATCATTTCCATCACCCCCATGAAGGGTTCTTCTACGTAGTAGTAGCAACAAAGTGATACGGTCATGACAGAACATAGGAACAACTTCTCCTTACCCACAGGAGTACCACACAAGGTTTAGGTGTGTAGCAATGTCTAGTTGCATCTGCAGAAAGAACGCCTTACAAGAGCGCAAAAGAAACTCAAACCACTCCGACATGGTCCTTACACCAATACCAAGACTACAGGAAATAATTCTTTGAAGCATAGCATTCCCCCATTCCTTCTATTGCACCGAGTGTTCAATGTGTACCACCCTCGACCATGCTTCCCACCAATCCTAGACACATCCTTTATTGCAAAACAACTCACCAAGGGCCAAGTTCAGTAGATGGAGGAACCCAACGCAGTGGGGACCATTGCTTCTTAAGGGGGGAGGAATGATCAAGGTGGATGCTGGTGCCCACCCAATTATCCCACTTGGACCCCTAAAAATTTATCTTTTAGTTTTTCAGTTTCTGTAATTGTAGTAGAATTTACTATTTTTAGCAATTTTCCGAGTCTTGAATATCCAGAACCGTTTTGAGGTCCTAAACGATGTTTATTGGGAAATCTGGGAGCAACGTGGGTCGATGGACCAATGTTACTCTTCCCAAATTTGTAGTTCTCGGATTGATCTTTCTAATGAACTATTGTAGGCATCAAACAAAAATCGGGTGCCAAAGTTACGACCTGAAGAAGTTGATGTACCAACTTACCCAAAATAAGGCCCAAAATTTTGCGTTTCATCTCCTAGGGTTAGGTTTTGGGATGTTAAGGGTTTTCAATTATTTCTCAACAATAAATAGGCCTTTGAGCATCATTATAACACAATTCGGAGGCATGTAGCCACCACATCTCTTCTCAGAGATAAGCTACGATCGCCCTAGCTGCTTTATTTCCATTTCTGTTTGTAAGCATATTTTATTATTTTTACATTAATGAAATGAAGTATTATTTCCGCTGCATCTTTGTGTGTATGGTTATCTCTATATTTTTTTGTGTTCCTATTTAAATCTGGATTAGTGGTATCAGAGGCGGTCTGACCTTTCTCTATTTTTCTTTGCATGTCCCCAACAAGGTCAGGATATAAGGAGCTAGGGCTTGAACTGGTCGAACCTTTGCAAAACCAGCCTCGCAAATCCCAATGACATCCCATGGCGCATGGAAAGAAGGACGAGCTAGTAGGAGGTCTTATCAAAATCTTGCTCGGAGAAGCCCTCAAGCGGCAAGGGAACGCGATGATGGACAACTTTTCCCAGATCCTTTAGCAGCTATCCAGAGGCGTCACATTGACTTCCAACATCTACTCTAGAAATGCCACACAGTTTAAGGTAAAAGTTAATTTTGAAATCCCCATCTTCGAGGGTAAAATAGACGTAGATGTCGTAGATAAATGGTTAAATATACTAGATGGGTATTTTCTATTCATGCTTTTTCCAGTCAGGAAAAGATTTATTTTGCTCTTCTCAAAGCACCCCCCATGTCAATGACTAGTGGGAAACATATTGCGAGCAGAAGAATGAAAGTATGGGCTCACTATTTTCAGCTGCACCCACTTGGGATTCACTCTAGGATGTCGTCAAGGAGCAGTACTATCTTGTCAAAAGCTATGAGGACAAATACATCAAATGGACCACACTGCGGCAGGGAAGGGACCAAGATGTGCCAGAGTTCAGAAACATCTTTCATACCCCTCACACAGAATTGGGTATCAAGGACTCTAAGCTGCATTTGCTACTCATATATCACGGTTGCCTATAGAAATACATAAAAGAAGAGATGGAGTTCCTGAACATCTCCTCGCTCGGCACAATGTACCGATACGCTATCAAAATCGAGAAAAAGTTCAAACAGAAGAAGAGAGACTTTGGATCTGCAAATATAAACACCAAAGGACAAAGCTAAAGCGGGGTGGCCCAAGACAACCCGTCGAAGCCACAAGAAAAGAACAAAACCACGAAGTCGAAGAAAGACACAAGAAAGTGGTGTGAGTTCCACAAGGGTCCCACTCATAACACAAGTGAGTGTCGGACTAAGCAGTCCCTGGTGGCTGAGTTGAAGGCACTAGAATCAGATGCATGTTCTGACCCTGAGTCAGAACTTGACAAGGGGAATGGTAAAGGGAAGCAGATCATTGATGTGGAGCCTAGCATCATTATTTCCATTTCCTAGATCCAGAAGAATGAGCCTGGAGACCTAGAGGAGGGGGAGCATTGTTTCCACTCATAGATGTGGGTGAAGGGTTCACGAATGTATTTTATTGTCGACAGTGGTAGCCAAAAGAACCTCATTTAAGTAGAGGTCATGAACCAGTTGACCCTAGCGATTAGACCACACCTGCAGCCATACAGTATTAGGTGGCTTCACTAAGGATGAGATCTCAATGTTTTCCAGTAGTGTCGCCTTCCCTACAACATCAACCCCTTCACACATGGGGTATTATGTGATGTTACACAGCTTGATGTTTGTGATGTATTATTAGGCCAGCCATACTTGTGGAGGTGACATACTGTGTATGAGTCAAGGCCTCGCATTATTATTATTACTTTGGATAATTCATTATACAAGATACCGGAGGTAGCCCCACTGATTGCCACCTCGTTGATCACTGCCAAGAAAGGAAGCAAGCTCATCTCTGAGACTAGGAAATTCATTTTCTGTCTAGTTCACTCCCAAAGCAAGAGGAATATTTTCACCATTTCCATGACACCCGTGAAGGGTTACTCAATGCGGTAGTAGTAGCAAAGGGATACAGTCATGATAGAACACATGAACAACTTCTCCTCGACCATAGGTGTACCACAAAAGCTTCAGGTGGGCAACAAAGTATGGTTGCATCTATAGAAAGAACGCCTTACAGAGCCCAAAAGAAACTTAGACCACTCCGACATGGTCCTTACACCAGTACCAAGGCTACAGGAAACAATTAATTGAAGCATATCATTCCCCCATTCCTTCGATTGCACCGAGTGTTCAACGTGTACCACCCTTGACCATGCTTCCCACCATTCCTGGATGCACCCGAGATTGTAAAACAACTCACGAGGGACCAAGTTCAGTAGGTGGAGGAACTCAACGCAATGGGGACCATTGCTTCCTAAGGGGGGAGGAATGATCCAGGTGGATGTTGGTGGCCACACACTTATCCCACTTGGACGCCCACAACTATCTCTTTCAGTTTTTTAGTTTCTATAATTGTAGCACAATTTACTATTTTTAAAAGTTTTTTGGGTCCTCAACTACTGGAGCCGTTTTGAGGCCCTAAACGATGTTTTTGGAAAATCTCGGAGCAACATTAGACCATGGACCGATGTTGGTCTTCCCAAAGTTGTATTTCTTGGATAGATCATTCTAATGAGCTATTATATGCATCAAGAAAAGATCATGTGCCAAAGTTACGACCTCAGGAAGTTAATGTACCAACTTACCCAAAATGGGGCCCACAATTTGGCATTTCATCTTCTAGGGTTAGGTGTTTGGATGTTAAGGGTTTTCCATTGTTTCTCAATAATAAATAGGCCTTCGACCCTCATTATAACATAGTTTAGAGGCATGTAGCCACCACATCTCTTCTCAAAGATAAGCTACCATCGCCCTAGCTGGTTTATTTCCATTTCTGTCTGTAAGCATATTTCAATATTTTTACATTAATGAAATGAAGTATTATTTCCACTACATCTTTGTGTATATGGTTATCTTTGTATTTTGTTGTGTTCCTTTTTAAATCTGGATCAGTGGTATCATAGGCAGTCTACTTTTTCTTTGTTTTTCTTTGCATGTCCCCAACATGGTCGAGATATAAGGAGTTAGGGCTTCAACTAGTTGAACCTTTGCAAGACCAGTCTCATAAATCTTGACGGCCTCCCATGGCGGATGAAAAGAAAGACGAGGGGGTAGGAGATCCTATCAAAATCTTGCTCGAAGAATCCCTTGAGCAGTAAAGGAACGTGTTGATGGACAACTTTACCCAGATCCTTTAGTGGCTACCGAGAGGCGATGCATCTGCTTCCAACACCTACTCTGGAAATGACACACCATTTAAGGTACAAGTTAATTTTGAAATCCCCATCTTCAAGGGTCAAATATACGTAGATGCCATAGATAAATGGTTAAATTTGCTAGATGGGTATTTTTCCGTTCATGATATTTCTAGTTGGGAAAATATTGTTTTCGCTCTTCTCAAAGTAGCCCCCCACGTCAAGGACTGGTGGGAAACCTACTGCGAGCAGAAAAATGAAAGTACTCACTCACTATTTTTAGCTGCACCCACTTGGGATTCATTCTGAGATGCCATCAAGGAGTAGTACTACCCTATCAAAAGTTATGAGGACAAATACATCAAATGGACCACACTTCGGGAGGGAAGGGACCAAGATGTGCCAGAGTTCGCACATAGTTGGGTATCAAGGACTCTAAGCTACATTTGGTACTCAAATACCATAGCTGCCTACACAGATACATCTAGGAAGTGATGGAGTTCCTCAACATCTTCTCGCTCAGCACGTCATACCGATACATTGTCAAAATCAAGCAAAAGTTCAAACAGAAGAAGCAAGACTTCAGATTTGCAAATCCAAAGACCAAAGGACAAAGCCAAGGCAGGGTGACCCAAGAAACCCGTCGAAGCCACAGAAAATAACAACACCATGAAGTTGATAAAGGACATAGGAAAGTGGTGTGAGTTCCAGAAGAGTCCCACTCGTGACACAAGTGAGTGTCAAACCAAGGAGTCACTAGTGGTCGAGTTGAAGGCTTCAGAATCAGATGCATGTTTTGACCCTAAGTTAGAACTCAATAAGGGGAATCGCAAAAGGAAGTAGATCATTGATGCAGAGCCTAGGATCATTATTGCCACTACCCGTATCTAGAAGAATGAACTCGAAGACCCAAAGGAGGGGGAGCATCTTTTCCACTCACAGATTTGGGTGAAAGGTTTACCGGTACAAATCATTGTCGATAGTGGCAGCCAAAAGAACCTCATTTTAGGAGAGATCTTGAAGCAGTTGGGCCTACTGACTACACCAAACTCACAGTCATATAGTATCTGGTGGCTTCACCAAGGACAAGATATCAAAGTTCGCCAGCAGTGCCGCCTTCCATATAGCATCAAGCCCTTCACAGACAGGGTATCGTGTGATGTTAAGCCTCTAGATGTTTGCGATGTATTATTAGGCCAGCCATACTTGTGAAGGAAACATGTTGTGTATGAGTCAAGGCCTCACACTCTTATTATTACTTTGGGTAATTCATTATACAGGTTACTAGAGGTAGCCCCATCGACCACCACCTCTCTGTTCATTGCCAAGAAAGACATGAAGCTCATCTCCGAGACTAGGAAATTCATTTTCTGTCTTGTTCACTCCCAAAATAAGGGGAAGATCGTCACCATTTCCATGACCCCCGTGAAGGTTTCCTCCATGCAACAGCAACAGCAAAGGGATATGTTCATGAAAGAACACATGAACAACTTCTCCTCACCCATAGGGGTACCACACAAGCTTCAGGTGGGCAACAAATTCTGGTTGCATCTGCAGGAAGAATGCCTTACACGGGCCCAAAAGAAACTCAGACCACTTCGACATGGTCCTTACACCAGTACCAAGGCTACAGGAAACAATGCTTTGACGCATAGCTTTGCCCCATTCCTTCGATTGCACCGAGTGTTCAATTTGTACCACCCTCGACCATGCTTCCCACCATTCGTGGACACATCCGAGATTGTAGAATAGCTCACCAGGGACCAAGTTCAGCAGATGGAGGAACTCAATGCAATGGGTACCATTGCTTCCTAAGGGGGGAGGAATGATCTAGGTGGTTGTTGGTGGCCACCCACTTATCCCACTTGGACCCCCACAACTGTCTCTTTCAGTTTTCAATTTCTGTAATTATAGGACAATTTACTATTTTTAGCAGTTTTTCTGGTCCTGAACTTTTGGAGCCATTTTGAGGCCCTAATCGACATTTTTTGGAAAATCTGGGAGAAACATGGCTCCATGGACTAATGTTCCTCTTCGCAAAGTTGTAGTTCTCGGATATATCTTCCTAACATGCTATTGTACATGTCAAACAAAGATCGAGTGCTAAAGTTACGGCCCTAAGAAGTTGATGTACCAACTTACCCAAAATGAGGCCCACAAATTGGTGTTTGAACTTTTGGGGTTAGGTTTTGGGATTTTATGGGTTTTCCATTATTTCTCAATAATAAATAGGCCTTCGAGCCTCATTATAACATAGTTCAGATGCATGTAGCTGCCACATCTCTTTTTAGAGAGAAGCTACCATCGCCCTAGCTGGTTTATTTCCATTTATGTTTATAAGCATATTTCAGTATCTTTGCATTAATGAAATGAGGTATTATTTCTACTGCATCTTTATGTGTATGGTTATCTCTATATTTTGTTGCGTTCATATTTAAATCCATATCATTTAGGTAACTACTTCCTAGTTGTACCTAATAATTAAGTTTTACTTACTCATAAAATATTTACCCCTTTGTATCTATCTCTTTCTTAGAAATCCATAGAATAATTTAAAACATATTTATGATTATTAATCGTATAATTTATGTGTCGAAACATAAAATTTTGCAATATAACGAAAGGGTTTTAAAGCTAGAAATAGGTGATCATCATGCACATAACCAAAAATTTCAAGGTGATTTTGTATGCAACACCTTGCCTTCTATCATAACATAGACACCTAAAATTTTATAATTCTTTAGGAATATTGAACTTGACATCTCTTCCTATGTTTAGTCACAAACTTCCCTATTACCACAGATCATAAATTTCTCTCTTTATTTACTATCCCACAGTTACAGAATGTGATTTACTAATTAACACATGTTAATACTTAGGTCATCCACACAGTTTTTGCTCTCCTAGACACCCAACATATGAGTTCTTATACTTAAATGTACCCCAACAATAATTCAATTTTTTAACCAAAATTTATTTTCAATGTACTTACGACAAGACTCTTCATTTCTCATTACCTTGCCTTTGTGGCATAAATTTATTTGATTTCCCCTTTATGGTTCATTATCATCTCGTACCCTATGGGAAACAACATAGTTTGTTACCATTTACCCTTAATAAAACAACAATGTTGAACCCTTCAACTTTGATACTACCCATAACATCCCCCTGTAATGTTTCCTAATTATAATTTTCTTTCTTAACTTTTCACAAAGCAATTTTTGTAAAGATATACATGTATCAAATTCCAATTGTGAAATTAAATATTATTACCTTGCATCGTCTTTTATTCACTGATAATAATGAAAATATTAATAATAAAACCTTCCATTATATCGATGGTATTAACTCACCACTACACCTCTCGGTTATGAGCCAAGAACTTGTAAGGTCTATAATCCAAACTAATTTTTTTTGACACGTGTGGGGTATATCAACTAGATGTGATACAATGTGGTTTGTAAGGATTAAATGATTATGCGAAGAATTTATCAATGTTCATTTAGCTAATTTATTAAATTTTAGTTGATCTAAATGGAAAGTGGCATCCACCCATAGTATCCATCCACCCATGGTATTTATCCACCCATAATATTGTAAGTCACATCTATCCATGGCATTGACTCACCCATGGTATTCATCTATCCATGGTAATTACCCATGGTATTGTAAGTGACATCTACCCATGGTATTCATTCACCCATGGTACTTACCCAACCACGGGATTTTCTCATGGTATTGTAATGAAAAAAAGATATATATATATATAACAAACCACATTTTGTAAAAGTGGAGATTTTCCACCACAATGTAGCTTTCACAATTATTCTTTGATTTAATAATAATAATAAAAATGCTTTTTTTACTATGTCTTCTCCTCTTTTCTTTTAACATTTCAAATTTTTAGATCTTGGGGGCCTCCCCCAAGGTCCAGATCAATGGTATCATATTTAGGTTATGGCTCCATAGGAATGACAATTTGACGCATATTTCAGTTTCAAATTTTTTCAGCCATATTCAACAAACTCGATGCACATGATATGACCTCCACATAGCCTTTTCTTGGGCAAAGTGGGAAGATTTTTTTTTTTTCGATATTTTTGTAAAAAAATTTGGGCAGTGAGTTTGTAGATCATATTTCAAAATTTTGGTGCAAATTTTACAAAAGTAAATAACCGATCTAGATTCCTTACAAAAAAATACCCAAATTAAAAAAAACAAATTGTTGAACCAGAGTTCGACTGAGGGAGATATCGATAATTTAAAATCAGTGTTGGAGAAATTTTTCTGATGTAAATTCGTGGACGGTGGTTCTCCCATAATTGTTTGTAGTTTTTGTGGAGAATTTTAGAAAATTGATTATATATCGAAGTTCATCTTGAAAAATCACCCAATTTCAAAAAAATAATTGGGTGAATTGGAGTTTGAATGAGGGAGATATTGTTGATTTAAAATTTATTATCTTTTTAGAACTTTTGTGATGGTGAGATAGCTTCAGTGTGAATTTTAGTTTTTAGAGTGTTTAGATAGGGATTTCAATTGCATGGGAAGATGCATAATGGTCATTCTACTTCTAAAAATAGGTTACAATAAATATTTTGAGTTATATTGACTGAGTTATGCCCATTTTAAATTAGTTTTTATGCCTAGAGCAACATTCAGAGTGAGTTCCCTTTGTAGATGTGCCACCCCACCCCGCTTTAGTAGGAACTTGCTTTACATTCATCAATTTTAGCATAGCAGCATCTCGCTTGGGTTCCTTAGAGAGGTTCTCTCCCACCCCAAGCTACGTAGGCACTTGCTACTTTGTCAATAGTGAACATCACGATTATGGGTCAATCACACAAAATCCTTGTCATCGAAGTCCATTTCCTAGGCCATGCTGAGTTAGTATCACAGTTGGTCACAAGAATTATAGGGTATCTCTATCCTCAAATCTTCATTTTTCATGGTTATAGGTCACCAACAAACCCATACTTCATCGAATTCTATTTGCTAGGCCACAGATTGTCAATATCTCAGTTGGTCACAAGCATTACACGGTATCTCTATCCTTGGATCTTCATTCGTCATAGTTATGGGTTAACCATAGAAAGTCATTCTCTTCAGTGGCTCTTCATATTCAACAAAGAATTCTCAAGAGGGAATTCACGCAATGTGGACCATTTCTTCTTAAGGGGGGATGAATTATCCAAATGGAAAGTGGCATCCACCCATGGTATCATAAGTGGCATCTGTCCATGGTATTAATTCACCAATGGTATTAATCCACTCATTGTATTTATTTCCCATGATAATTTTCCATGGTTTTGTAACTGACATCTACCCATGGTATTCATTCACCCATGGTATTTACCCACCCATGGAATTTACCCATGGTATTGTAACTAAGAAAGACTATAAGTAACAAGCCACATTTTCTAAAAGGAGAGTTTTTCTACCATAATGTAGCTTTTACTTCGTAACTTAGGGTTCACAATCAATGGTGATGGGAGTTTTGGTAGATTTGGTAACTAACCTTTGGTTCCAATGCACCCCCATTTGCCTCATTTTATTCACCTAATCTACTATGAGAAATCTCTGCAAGCTCTAACTACAAAATCACTAAGCTCAGTGGTGCATTGCATATCTGCAACAAGTTTAGTAGTAGAAGGTTTCATCGTTATGATGCAGAAGGTAAAAATATTAATTTAGACCTTTATTTGATGGAATTGTATGTTCTTGCACTTTTGTGAACAATTTCGTTCCTTCTTCTCTCTTTTATGTCAAACTCGTAAGCAATTCAAACATATTTGCATGATCTCAGGGTTGAATGCGGTTGGATTTTAGACATAAGGTCAAAGATGCTCATAGCGTTGCTTCAAAAAATTCTTACTGTAAATAGGCTATTAACTCCTAGTAATTACATAATCTTTCTTTGCCACCATGGCCACAATGTTCAAAAGGTTATTCAACGTTGATATTTTCCCTCTTAACTCAGGGTTCTTACCACTTAAAAATAATTAGAATTGCACTGTGGCTTATAGGATTTATAATGGGGATTCCTTTGTTACGAAGAGTATGCATATATCACTTTGAATGCAACTTCGTTGGGTAGGGTAAGACTGAGGGATACCTCGTTTCATTTTTTTCCTCGAGTTTGCAATTTTATTCTGCAATTTTATTCTCGATACTTTATTAATGTTTTATCACTTCCTATTTTCAATAGGTTTTTCTCACTACATGACCACAAAAATGTTCAATTAATTTTTTGCTCATTATTTAGAGTGGTCGAGTTTTCATTCCCTTGTTTTATAGTTTGTTAACTTTCAATTACCATTCCTTCATCTGCTGGCACAGGTACTCATCTATACGAAGGTAGGAGAAAAAGGTAATCAATTTTCGAGGTTGTTTCTATTTTTTAATCTAATCCTGAATATTTTGTTTCTCTGTGAGGACAATTTTGGATCATGGATATAAGGTTTATATAAGGACAAATTATGGTTTTTTATGAAGTTTAATTGTCTTTAGGGTTTGGTTGTTGGCGCTGTTCCCCTTTAAATAATGTTAATAACATTGACAACTTGATTCTATCTATATATCTCCATTCCGAAGCTAAAATGCTGTGATAGATTGGTTCCTCATTGTTTATGGATTTTTGTTATAATATTTGTTTACGATAAAATAACGGCTTAATTATTCATCCAAACCCCAACTTTGTATCCCTCTATATGAGTGGATTTTTGTAATAGAATTATACTTTTGAAAATATATAATTTTACTACAAATTGTATTCATCTTTATGTTTACAAGTTTACCTTTATTATATTTCGTCTTATTCAATTGACAAAAACAATTAATTTTTTTTTAAACTTAGCTTAAAGCATTTCATGAACATGCTAAGCCTTTTAGTCAGGATTATTATATTAAATATAAGTCTTTTGATTATTGTTATTCAACTTGTTTGATATAATTACAGTGATATCATTACATGCTTTGTTTGTTGGTGTGTTTTATCCATTTACTAAGTCTAAAACCTTAAGTGGGTCCTAACTCAAGTACCTATCTCAACATTCGAGACTCTATATAAATATGGGTCCTGGACTGCTACAGACTAAACGGACAAGGCCTGTTCTAGTTTGGACTAACTTAGCTTGCACCTACTTTTGTTTACCATTTACTCTGCAATTCTTATCACGTATTAAAAACTATACTAAGTCATTCTTATTTATAAGCATAGTTTCCTTTATAATCATCAACACTAAAACTTATAAAAAAAAATTACAAATTTACAACAATTTCTTTATAAGCAATAATAACAGAGGCTTACAACAACTTCACATTACAACAAATAAAAATAGTATTCTATTTTCTGGAATTCACAAATTAGGATACTTATCTAAGTTCTTAGGTCAGGATGACATGAAATTTATGGAGGACAAGATCACACCTCCCAACCAATGAGAACAAAAACCACCAGTTCTCCCTCCAAGCTAATTTTCCACTCCCAAAATAATTTTTTGATAGTGACCTAGCAAGGTATGACCAAAGGCATTATGATTGTACAAGTCTACCTCTCGAACCCAAAGAAACAACAAATCTAACTTAGGGATGCCACTGGCTCTAACCAGCTCAAGAATACCCTAACTCGAAGTGTCATGCCTTCCCTTAACAATGTCCCATTCAAGGGATTAATCTTCTTTCTCTTACTTCTTAGTTGTCTTAGGATCCTCTTATACCCTCCTGACTTATTTTCCCAACTGAGATGATTTATCTCTAGGGAAAGGGAGTAACTATCCTCCAAGTATATGGTAAGTGAAAACTTTTTCATTTATTATATTTTCCTTGTAATTTCCATGGCCTTCCATAATTAAGTTTTGAATACAATTAAAATAACTTTAAAAATTTAAATTTCCACTAGACTTTCATATAACCCATCATTTACCAAATCAATGCATTAAAAATAAATTAAATATTTACTTTTCACTAAGTAACTACTAGATAATAATGAGAATCAAAATTATGACCTGCTCTCTTGAATGATATTAAACCAAGCTCTTTCTTTTTTAAATATTTGTCGACTAAATACAATTCAGATTATTAATTTTGATTTTTTATTCTTTATTTTCATATACAATGAGGTACAATCGAAAATATTAAGTTTTACTTTTTATTACTTATTTTAATATAAAACTGACAATTTTAGTTTGATTATTTTATATATAATTTAAATTTGTTTTTTTTTTTAATGTTTCTTACCGTTGAAGAGTTTAAGGTATATTTAGCAAAAGTGAAAGGTTGTGTTCTTATAGATTAAGGTAACTTTACTTGAAGTAGTTTTTTTTAAGTAATAGTGATGAGTATAGAAATCAATGATGGTTATTTTTACAATTGGTTTAACTATTAAATTGTAATAATTTTTTCCATCATATTAAAAAGATATATTTATTTTGAATTACAAATATAAACAAAAGCATTTTCTTTAGAGTTGAGCAAAATTGTATTGTAGGTTTTTGTGGTTAGGTTTTTTAGAATTTGAACTCGGATATTCCACACTTTTCATCTTTGCTTTGTCGACGTTTCGAGTCTAGACCAAGACTCGTCATCAGGACTTGTTTTACAAAGGATAGAGACAATAGAGATAAATAAGGTTAGGTTGAGATGTCAAGTTTGAGCCGACTAGCCTAATGATTTGAATTAACAGGATTTTTAATATTTTTATAACAGTCCTAATATATTAAAGCTCTCTTTTTAATTCTGTTAAAGCTCTTCTTAATTTTGTTATAACTGTCTTAATATATTAAAGCTCTTTTTAATTTTGTTAAAGCTCTATTAATTTTATTTATGATACATGGATATGATTATTAAAGTTTAAGTGAATTATTTGTGTAATAAGTTTTTTGTTATATTTTATTTAATAATATATCCTAATGATTATGTTTTAATTAATTGTTACTTATAGTAATTTTGTTTAATTTTTACAAGATTTTAGTTAGTTATGAGGCTAATGTATTATTAATGTTGTTTTCTTAAGTTTATATGTTTGTTAATGAATGCCTAAAAAGTTTTTATGGTTAGGATGATTTTTATTCAAGGGATTCCACTGGCTCTAATTAGCAAAGTATGTCGCTAGAAAACTAGCTCCATTAGTGGGTAAGACCAGTTCTTACATAAAAGACTCAAACCAATATATGGAATTCATTAAAAATGCTAAGGTAGATCCGGGTGACAAAATCGCCAGTTTTGATGTTGTCGAGTTGTTCACTAAAATTCCCTTAGATGAAGCAGTACAAGTAGCGAAAGAGGTGGCTCACCAACAAAATGCAAGATTAGCTCTAATTTGTCTGTGGTCAACCTTCTTCACCTTCCAAGGGGAGATTTTTGAGCAAACGTAAGGAGTGGCCATGGGATCACCCCTTTCACCTATTGTAGCCAATCACTTCATGGAAAAGTTTGAAAAGAAGGCTCTTGACACCTACCCATTAAAACATAAGTTTTGGATGAGGTTTGTGGACGACACTAGTGTGGATTGGCCCCATGGTGAGGAAAAACTTAAAAAAATTTTAAACCATCTCAAAAGCATTTCCAGGGACATCAAATTCGCTATGGAAATTGAAGAGAATAATTGCATTTCTTTCCTGGACATCCTCCTCATTAGAAATAAGGATGGTTCTATAGGTCACAAAGTGTTCAGGAAAAAGGTGCATAGTGATAACTATCTCCACGCAAATTCCCACCACCACCCAGCCCAAAAAATGGGGGTTCTTCAAACCCTCTTCACTAGAGCCTGTACAATTTCGGATGAAGGCCACACTGAGGAAGAAATCACTTACTTTAAAAGTAAACGATATAATAATAAAGATATCTTCAAAGCCATTCACAAAGCCAAAACTAGAAACAATAAAAACAAAGCTAACGATTCCCCAGCCACTAACGCCTACCTTCCATGTATTCATGGTGTAACTGACAAACTAGCCAAAATCCTCTTAAAAAAGAATATCATAACCTCATTCAAACCCTTGAAAAATATTAGACAAAGAATGAAATCAGTAAAAGACATCCCAGAACATCTCAGCAAAAAGGTGTTTATATTATTGATTGTTCCTGTGGAGAACAATATATCAGGGAAACAGGTAGATCAGTCAGTATCAGGCTAAAAGAGCATAGTGCATATATCCGTAGGGAAAGAACCCGTTCCTCAGCCTTGGCAGAACACGCAAGTAAAACTAACCACCATATATGCCTTGAAAACACAAAAGTCATCGCTAATGAAAAACACTATTTCAAGCGAAAAGTCCGAGAAGCTCTTGAGATCGTAAAACACCCTCATAACCTCAACAGGGACGGGGGCTTGGAAATTAGTAGAAATTGGACCTCGCTCCCCACCCCTCTGGATTAAAGGAAACCATCCTTCTTTAGATCAAATCTTGGGTTTAATATGCTATCATGCTTATATTAAATTAGAATCTCAACATTAATAATACATCAACTTCATAAGTAACTAAGAAACTCACTAGAATTGAATAAAATAAATAAAAATATGAACTAAAATAATCAAAATTGGCATAGAATTACAATTAGATAAAAACTTAATAGTCTCAGCATAAATAATTTATCAACCTCCTTAGTAACTAAGAATCTCACTAGAATTGAATAAAATAAATTAAAATAAAAGTAAAACAAATAAACAAAATTAGCATAAAATTACAATTAGATAAAAACTTAATACATAAGTAATCAACTCAAGATATCAATTAACAACTATAATAATTACACACATGTATAATAAATAAATAATTAACTTTAATTTATCAAAATATTATAAGAATAGTAAAAAAGGCATCCTTACCATAGGAACTTTTTAGGAATTCACTAACAATCATATGAACACAACATTAAATAATACATTAACCTCATAAGAAACTAAAAACTTGTAAAAAATTAAGCATATATAAACTAGATTACTATAGGTTATAAAATAAATTACTATAAGTTACTATTAACTAAAACATAAACATAATTATAAAAAATATAACACAACATTAAACAATACATTAACCTCATAAGAAACTAAAAACTGGTAAAAAGTTAAACATATATAAACTAAATTACTATAGGTTATAAAATAAATTACTATAAGTTACTA